>LBNU01016982.1:84572-110016 GCA_014162995.1 Artemisia annua | reverse complement strand
CTATCTTTTACCGGTTAATTGGTTTGTTACAATTGTGTGGATGACGGGTTGTATTCTTTTAAACCATTCGTAGGGTCGTGTACAATCTTCCCTAACTCTATAAGCTCCTACTTCACTCCTATGTCGAGCCGACTAAAAGCTCCTAACATGGGATCACTAGAATTCGCTTATGCATTAAATACAACCATATAATCGTAGTACACATCCGATTCATGTTTCTTAAGACATTCAAGCAAGTTACCGTATAGGAGGTTAGCCAGTTTTCTTAAGCCTAACATCGACATCACCCACCCACAACAATCAATAACAAACCAACAACAAGTAATCAATAGCTAGGTTTCATTAGATCTAAGCAAACACAAGAGAAACCTAGCCTAACATGTTAAAGTAAAGACAAGCGTAAGATATAATCAAGCAACACATAGACATATTGATTGATTTGAAAGGAGACTTATCTTTAATTGAACATGAATGATTCAAGGGTGAAAAACCCCTGAAAATACAGTAAACCACGACCTAGGGTTTATCCCTAAAGTTCTCCCAAAAGTTACACACCTAATGAATGAAAATTAGAAAATTATATATAGATTTTACAACTTGACGGCGTCACGTTTTAGCTTGTGACGCCCTCACCTCGCCGGCAAAACTCTTCTCGGATTGCTCAGATCCATTCTTGACGTCGTCCCTCTTTAAAACTCTCTGGGCCGTCTCTCTTTAACTTATAACGTGACGGCCTTGGTGAAATAACACGTGACGCTGTCACGTGTAAATGCTTCAAAATCTTTCTGGCCCGTCAAGTGTAAAATTATCTACCTCTTTTTCAAAGCGTGACGCCGTCACCTCGTAAAGAGTGACGCCGTCAGTTACAGTTTTCAGCATGGTTTTGGGACTTTGTCGTTTTCTTCACTTTTATGCTCCAAAAATGTCCAAAATACCTTCTTTTCCAGATTTCTTCTCCAAAGTACCTAAAATGACAAAAGGAACGATTTAAGGCAATATTTGATCAAATAATTACGGATTAGGGCTTAAATGACCCCCTAAAAGCGTAACACTTTTCGCCTCATCAAATACCCTTACACTTGAGATTTGCTTGTCCTCAAGCAAATGCGCTTTTATTCCAATCAAAATATGAGCTAGGGGTCATTTAACACTAATATAAAAGTAATTACAACAAATAGTCATTCCACCCTAGTCATAACAAGCACGGAAATCATATACTAGCACCTCACAAATAGCGTTTGGATACTATCATCTCTCGGGTGTTATAAACCTATATAACTAAATGGAAATGGAAAAATATCACTCACTACCTGTCATAGCAAATAGATTACCATAGGCTTGGGAAAGGATCAAAAACCTCATCCACTAGGCGTAAGCACCTAAGATAAACTATCAAAGAGGGCTTTTCAAGGGTTGTAATGTTAGGTGTATGGATATGATAAACACGGTTTGTTGGAATAAAGTGTATTTTTAGTGGTGGCGAGTTAATTATCTTGATCAAATACATGCACAATGTGGCGTTGCTAAGCCAAGACTCGACTCGACTTAAGCTAATAAGAAAAAAACATAAATAAAGATAAAAGGGAACGGGATGGTAGTCCGTATGTTTTTTCTACTTTTCTTTTTCCAAATTTTTTTTCGTTTTTTCGCTTATATATATATATATATATATATATATATATATATATATATATACACACACACTCTTGCCCTACCATCCAAAATAATACATCATAGGGGCCTCGGTTCTTCCCTTACACTTGAACTTTTACATACTTTACAAGTAACTATTCTAATGACTCGAATTAAGATAATTGAAAAACTTGGAGTACTTTAAAATTTTAACGCACACATGGGGGTAATAATTGACTTCTTCCCCATTACTCCATTACATTAGTACTTTACACATGAGTCCCAATCGTCCCAAAACAATATGTACAAGGATATGACTCGACTTAGCAACCATGTAATTAATAAGACAATTAACTAAGGGTTAAAACAAATGTTGTCACAATAATGCACTAAAGATGAGTGCATACAAGGTAGGCTAAGGCGATTTGGGTGTACATTTGGGGGTGGATTGTAAACAAATTATTCCTTTAAGTAAAATGCTTAAAGATAGAAACGAAAAGATAGGCTCTGAGGGGTGTACTAGGGGTATCGTGTACTAAAAATGAGTACATCGCAAAGGTGTGGGAGAATTACTTGACCAATGTAATTATATTACGGGTGTAAAACATGGGTTATCCTAATGCCTATTATCATGTAGTAAATCTAACTACACGAATGTAGTCTCACTTGTGGATTTGGGATGGTCACTAACGCAAGTTCTAGAATCTAATTACTACCGGTACACACACAAGCACCAACAATGAATGCTTTTCCTAACAATTCTAGGGGCGAACCTCACATATTTGGGGGAAAATTTTTGAGTGGTACGGTTTTTGTGCTAGTAATACAACTCCTATCCATGAGACGCTTATTATGCCTAAAGTTTCACTCCTATATGTTGTAAAAAATTTTAAATTTGGCGCTAAAATTGCCCTAACAAATATTTCTCTCAGTTTTATTACACATCTACCATAAAACAAAACAGAAATCAAGCGTAATAGCATTTTCTAAGGTGTCTTCATTTACCCCCTTACACTTAAATTGAAAATTGTCCCCAATGTTCACATAAAAGATGCAAAAGTAAAGAAAATGAAAGAATGAAATAAATACTCCCCTGATTCGTTTTACGAGGCTCGGGTGGTGCTGGGTGGTGATGTATATTGTTGTTGTTATTGTTTTGGTTATATGGATTTAAATTAGGTAGTGTTGGAATTGGTTTGGATTCGGATTTGGTTGTTTGGTTTGAGCCGAATGGTATTGAGGCTCGGTTTGGGATTTTGTTTAGTTTCGGGTTTATTTTATTTGACTTGGGTTGATTTTTAGAGTTGTTATTGTTGTTTGTCGGGATTTTGAGTATNTTAGAGAATTAACAAAACTTTTTATGATTCCGGAAGAAAAACAAAACTTTCAAAAATTTCAGAAAATTACTGCCTGATGCCGTCAGGTTGTAATGCCTGACGCCGTCAGAAATGATCTGACATAATTCTCATGTTAAGTTTCCGGAAAATTTTTGGAAAAACTATACCTTACTTCCTGGAATTCCTGCAAAAATATCATTATGACTCGATACAAGCATTTGACTCAAACAAGTACTGATATGCATGTTAATTTACATTGTTATGATTCATGTTCATTCGTTCTTATTAACCGATTTAGATTTCCCTTACACTTATTTTTTGCAAAATACCTTTATATGTAGTTAAGACGAAGTTAAAAACAAAATAAAGCATTTTCACAAGTTAGTTTTTTTGAAGCATGAATCAATAACAAGAAAAATAACCTACATACGGAAACAAATAAAATCAAATAAACAAACAAATAAACACAAAGCTTGGGTTGCCTCCCAAGAAGCGCTTTTCTTTATTAAGGAGTCTTGTAGCTAGACTCAAAGTCACCCTACGTTTCCCCGTCTTGTTTCTCAATTGCCCCTCTAATCATTCTAACAACCTCTGTATCAACTTTGTATCTAGGTCCGAGGTTCAAGCAATCTTTATAATAAAGGCTTCTCTTATTCCAAACATAGTCCATGCCTTTCTTCTTGTTAGGAACACGTTTTATTAATATCAAGTCTCGGTCATTAAGTTTTGAAATAGGTTGCTTTAATATATTGTTTAGTTAAGTATTACTCATGTTTACATAAGTTTAGTTCATGTTTACATGTTTGGTTAAAGTCTAAGGGGCAATATTGACAATAGTGGAAACTCATGTAAGCCCCTAGACCCTATAAATAGTAATGTAAACCCTCCAAGGAGGGTGTTGGTTCTCTTAGGAATATCAAAGTTCATTTCATTTCATCTCTCAAGAGTTCCTTCCACTTTCTCTCTCTACTCTCTTTCTCTCTCTAAAGATTTTATGTTTTATGTTACAAAATGGTGACCTAACAAGTGGTATCAATCGCCAAGTGATAAAATTGGTTGTTTTAGGTTAGATTTGGTAGAAACAACATCGATTAGAGGCTGTTTGGATTGATTCGAGGGTGTTCTTGATCGTTCTTTATCGAGTTAGGTTAGCTTCTATCGAGTATAGTCCAATTTTATCAAGTAAGGTGTAGGTTTTTCGAGTAAGGGTTAGCGAGTTTCTAGGAGTATCGAGTAAGTCTTGGTGTTATCGAGTATCAAATAATTTTATCGAGTAACAGACTTGCCGAGTAAGGCTTGGATCACTCCTTATCGTACATCGAGTAAGGAATTTCTTTGGGTTCTTCTAAGTCGAAACTCTGCCCATTTTGATTTTGGTTATCGAGTATCAACTGTTTTATCGAGTATCCTTCACTCTTATCGAATACGGGACTCTACTTACTAATCTTATCGAGTAAGACACTTGGTTATCGAGTAAGAAATTTTACCGAGTATCAGTTATTATCGAGTAAGGAACACAATAACTTTACTTGTCGAGTTTGGACCTCAGAAATTTTTCACCTTCAACTTTCACCAACACATCTAATCTATAACAACAACCTTCCTTTATCCTTAAAGATCCATTTAACATAATCATTAATCATGTCTCAACCACCGTTCTATAATTACCTTCATCATCATCAGCAGTTACAACAAAATCGTCAACAACAACCGTATCAACAAATGAATCAGCAACCGCATCATCAACCATACTACATGCACGAACAACATCAACTCTTAATGCATCAACAACAATTTCCACGGCAACCACCATACTTGCATCAACAAATGCAAACCAATCTTCCTCAACCTAAGCAAACTCATTGGTTTGATCAAATGTGCGAAGCAATCACAAGTCAACAATCTCGACATGAGGCAGGGTCTCTTGACATTCCACCAATGCTTACACCTGGCAACTATGTTCAATGGGCTAGTCGTTTCTTACGATTCATTGAACTCAAGAAACCACATGGGAAGTATATGAAGAAGGTGATTCAGGAAGGACCATTCCAATGGCCTATTACAACGACTCCAGGTGATCCTAATGCCAATCCTCAAAGACCTGACACTGTCATCCCACTTGCTGAATCTTCACTCACCGCAGAGCAACAACTTCATCGGGAAGCAAATGAACTTGCAATGATCTACATTATTCAAGCAATTCCTAATCCGATCTTCAGAAGTGTTGATGCTTAGAAAACTGCTAAAGATATGTGGGAACATGTTCATCTCTTGATGGAAGGTACTGAGTTGAATCAAGAGGACATGCAATCAAAGCTTTATATGGAATATGAAGACTTCATGATTGAGTCAAGGGAATCACTTGAGTCTTACTATCATCGTTTCACCACCATCATCAATGATTTGGATCGTCATAACATCATACTCCCAAGGATTGCTATCAACACAAAGTTTCTAAGTTGTCTTGGTCATGAATGGAAGAAATATGTCACGTTTGTCAGGCAGGCTAAGAATCTTCATGATGCACCATATGGATTGTTATTTGATTATCTGAAGCACCATGAGAGTGAAGTGAACAAGGATAGAGCTCTTCATACAACGTTGTCACCTCCTCCGAATCCTAACTCACTAGCACTGGTTGCTCAATCTCACTTTGCTCCACAACCATCAAATCATGCTTATGTTCAGGAACAAAATTACTTCAGCTACCCTCAACCAAATCCTTCACTACCACTACTCACATATGATTCTACTCAACAAAGCAACATCAGTTCAAGTGATTCGTATGACAACAATGACTCCATGTTCTACTCCAATGCTAACAATGATGAAGATGAAGAGGAATTTAACAACTTGAATCAAGGAATTGCACTCATCGCTAAAGCATTCAGCAAATTCTCCAACAAGTCGAACAACCGTCTTCGTTCTTCATCTAACACAAGGAATCAAGCTGTTGTTAATGATGGCCGAGTTGAAGTTCAGAATCGTAACAGTGGTAGATCTGGTTTTCGTGGTAACATGGGTAATTCTGGAAATGGTCAACGGTTTAATGCAAATGGTAGCTTTCGGAATAATGTTGCTGCTCCTCAGAAAAGGGTTGAGATTGTTGAAACGGGTAATACAGATTCTGGTAACAATGTTCGTTGCTACAACTGCAATGGGATCGGTCACTTGGCAACTGCATGTCCTTCACCGAGAACTCAAGGCAGTAAGTATCACAAGGAGGCATTACTTCTGGCTCTAAAGGATGAAGCACGTGGAAACGTCAATGCTAAAGACAACAACTTCATGGCCAATGCTCAATCTGATGATGACATGGAAGATCTGAGAGCAAATGCTGCAGTTATGCTTATGGCCAAGATGCAGGAACTCCATCTGAGTGATTCAGGCCCAGTGTATGACACTGATGGCTTATCTGAGGTACATGATTTAAACAATTGCTTAATACATGATATTGCCTCCCCTTCTGAATCTGCATCAGATGAGGAACAAGTTGTTCAAATCAACTCATTATTATCTAGTCAAGAGGATGAAAAAATAAGCACGTTTGTTACATTTGACGACGATGATCAAATTGACCCTGTGGTTACATTTGATGATCACGTTCAAGTGAACCAAACTGTTGTATTTGATGATCCACTTGATAATGGTTATAATGATCAGTTTGAACAACATGAACCTTCACATGATCCAGATTCGGATCTCAGAACCTTGCTTATGACCACCCAAATTGATGCCCAAAAATGCAATGCCATAAATACCAAACTGAAAGCCAAAATTGCATCTTTAACGAAAGACCTTGAGTGCTGTAAAATTCAAATAACAAATTTGGAAACACGAGATAATCGGGAAAAAAGTTTCGAAATTGCTTTCCAAAAATCTTATGTTCAAGAACAAGAGTTGCACATCAAATACGTGAATTAACCGTTTCCAAAAATGCTCTAATCTCACAAATGGAACAAGAAAGGTTTAATCATAAACAACAAATGAATCAACTCAACGATGAACTTTCTAAAACTAAATCTGAGTTGTCCCTTTGTCAAGCTGAGTTTCGAGAATATAAACAAAAGTCAAGGAAACGGATTGATTCTTACGTAGAAGAAGTTGTTGAATTGGAAAAGAAAATCAAAGAGTTTCAAAATGTTGTTTATAAAACGGGTGAATCCATCACCACAATTCAAAAGTTCACTTTGCAACAAAGACCTCCCAGATGTGGTTATGCTCTTGGTTACGATACACCTAGTTTTTTAAAAACAGCACTCAAGGAAACTCCAAAACTGTATAGTGCAGAACATTTATTTGATGAATCTGTTGTGCGTGTTGTTGTATATAATCGTGACGAAGAAGAGGAAATAGAGGATGAGAGTCGATCTAAAATGAGCAATGTTTTTTATAATACACCTTTTGATTACTCAAAATTTCCTCATTTAAATGAATCTTTTGTGCCTCAGAAAGAGGAAACTGAACAACATTGGTCTTTAAATGAATCTAATGTTGGTCCTGTAAAACCAGTTGCACAAATAAATGGTCCTTTACCTGACTCTAGTCAACTTAAACCATTACCAAAACGTTGTAGTGTCATGCGATATTTTGATACATTTATGGAAGACATAACGTTGTTAGAACAAGTGATTAAAAGACACTCAGAAATAACTGTAGCAACTTTTCAAAATGTTTATGAAAAAGAAAAAAGAGAAGTCTTTCAAAAACAATTGTTGCCACATGTTCAACATTTGCGTCTTTGTGCTACACACTGGGAAAAGGAACTTCAAACAGAGGTAAAATCAATGATGGAAGTTTTCAACGCAACCGAACAAACAATTTCAAAACAAAAAAGGAAAAACAGAGGTTTGCAAAAAGAAGCTGATCGACTCTTAGAATATGTCCTTAATGCTGATATATTATCTGTGATTATGAATTCTTTGTATGAGTCTGGTACTGCTATGCTTGTTGATGATCACACTGATGATATTAAATTGTTGCATGAACATGTTGAGACTTTAAAAAGAGAAAATGAGAAACTTGTGAAACACAATGATGATGTGCAAACTAAACTTTCAAACGAGATCTCTCATCTTAAAAAGAAGCTTGAATGGTGTCAAAATCAAAGTCTTTCTTTCGAATTGCAATTGCAAAGTCAAAAAATTTCAAATTCCTTTAAGGATGGAGCTGTAGAGTTACAAAGTCAAATTTCCAAATATCAAAAGGAATTAGAGGAATTAAAAGTAATAAACAATGACATCTATTTTTGCAATCGTGAGCTGAAATCTAACATTCAAGAAAAGAAGCACATCATTATTGAATTAAAAGAGAAAATCATGTTACTTGAAAAAGGCAAGTTTGCTAGCAATAATGTGATAGCACCAGGCATGTACAACATCGACACAAACACTAAGGAAACACACTCTCAAATTTCTAATGAAATTGCTTCAACTTCCACAGGAATAGTTACCACTCCTAGCGTTAGCCGATCAAAGCGTAAGAGCACTAAAAGGAAGAATAGGATCTGGAAGCATAGAAGGGGAAAACTAGAAGCCTCTGAAGTAGAAGACCACCTTAGGAATTTGAATAAAACTCATGTTGCACTAGATTTAGATTCTGATTTGGCAAATTGTAATCCTAACTTTGTGTAACGAATGCTGAACCTTTGAATGCTTTGCATGTTAATGCTTCATGTGTGTTTTGTCGTAAAAGTATATTATCTGGTGATCATGCAAAATGTGTGGCAAACTCTCTTTTATCTCATAATAAGAAATGTACATCTGGCAGAAAATCTAAGCCCACTATTGCTTCTAAATCTATACTAGGTAGAAAGCCAAATGTAGTTTCTAGCAATAATGTAGTCGCCCCCGTAGTTGCGAACAATATTACTAAGAACATGTCACCACCTAGCGAATTCCTTAAGAAGAAAGCACAAACTAGTTGGAATTGGCAACGTTTGTAATACCCCGTAATTTACCTAGTCATTAACTAACGTTAAACAAAATGTAATTTCATTTGAACGTTTAATAAACCACTTTTAAGGGTTACATTTTTTTGCTCTATTATTTAAATAACACAATTATGAAATATGCTCGTGGCATATCTCATATCTCACTTCGAACGGGCTCACGCGCATACCGTCACCGCACGCGTACCGACACCTATTAGTCATGGCAATAACTAACTAAACTCATGTTCGAGTCCATAAAATGTTTTTATAACACTTATATAAAAACACTCCCGAAAATGTATTTTATACATTTTAATTTTAGTGTCAAACCGGGACACGTAATACACTCCGTGAATAATAATAATAATAATAATAATAATAATAATAATAATAATAATAATAATAATAATAATAATAATAATAATAATAATAATAATAATAATAATAATAATAATAATAATAATAATAATAATAATAATCAAAACTTATCTTCCAATAAGCTAGCATTTTTTTATCCCAAGTCCATACCTTACTTATCTTTAATTTGACCAACACTTTATGAGCTAGCAAATAAGTCCTATGTATGGTGGATATTAAACATTTGGTGAATCAAGAGGTGACAACACCTTGCTTTTGTCGACTGTTCACAGTAGCACAAGCACACAGTCATATTTTTTTTATTAACTGGCTAAGGTGTAGCTCATTTTAATAATCTTAATGCCATATTTACCTTTTGCTATATGAGGCCTAAGTAGGAGACAACTATTTGACTTGCCATCTTTTTCCCCTTTGTTCGCCTGCTACCAAAACAAAGACACTATTCCTTTCTCTTTTCCCATGCAACGACTGAAAACGTAAGGGTCCCCTATCGATGTTTGATTTCTTGTGAAGATACAACTAGCTACACATGTCTTTATATATATATACTTTTATCATACCCAATATTTTAATAGAAATACCATGCTTACTTTTTTTTTCTTTTCTTGCATGAGCCACCCTAATGTCTTCTAAATAGTTAAGCTAGTGATTATTTTAATTACCAAACCATACTTGCTTTTTACATCTTTTGACTTTGACCTAATAATACACAAAATAAGATCTTAATAAATTGTATATTAGACTAGTCAAGGAGCTCCCCTCCCCCTCCTTCTCTTTTTGACCGAAAAGCACAAGCAAACACACTTTTATATTTTTTTTATTTATAGCTCATTACCTAGCTTATTATTTAATTTAAAGACCCATACCTATACCTATTGTCCCTAATAAATTAAATAAAAGTGCTAAAAACCATACTACTATGATATTTTTATATAGCCTAGCCATACTAGTGTAATATTTTATGAAAACACCATGCTTTGAATTTTAAATACATTTTTCTTACACCATTTTGTTAAACCTTGACTAAAAACATAAAATACCTTATGTAAGTGATAAGTCCTTTGGTTACTTTGAAAGTCATAGAAATCTTGTCCCCGTTCTCATCCTACATACGGCACACACACATTCCCAATTCATTTTTTTTATTTCAACCTTGAATACTAGAGTATTAGTTTTATTATTTAAACCATGCTTTGAAGTATGACTACTCCTTGTCTTCCTTTTCTTTTGGTTGCAACAAAAACCCACGACACACCCTTAAACTTTAATACACTTGACCTAAACTAGACTAATAAACTAATACTAAGTTCCATACATTTGCTAGCTATAAAAAGAGAGTTCTTGTAGTTCATTTCTACACTTGCAAAACAACTAAATTCTTTCAAACATTCTCACTGTAAATCGACCGCAAGGAAAACAAGCAAGGTGAAGGAAATTATGTTGCTAATTTAGGAGGCTTACTTGGGTTATTTAGTTGGAGTACTTGGGTTACAAATCGAGTACTTGGTTTCCTCTTGGTCTTGGTCTCGTTTCTCACTCGACACACACTCATTCGGACCCACTGTAAGGATTCGAACCATTTTACAGTTGTGTTTCTAAGATTTTTCTCTAAACTTACAAGCATGATACATTGATACTACATGTTAAAATGTTAATATGTTTAAGTTGGCAAAACCAAGTGAGTTTCTTGAAAATGTATACGCTTCTTGACACTTATATTCACACGTTTGGATATATATGCAAACACATTTGTAAGTTGGTTTTGTTGCTTGAAACTTGTGTGGTGGGAAAACTATTTAAACTAACAGTTTGAGTAATAATACGCAAACGATGAACTAGTCCAACGGTTGGTACCCTTGGCTCTTGAGCTTAAGGTTAGGGTATCAAACCCTACGCATGTTCTTTTGCTATTTTATTCTTTTTAACAATTTTACACCTTTGACCCTTGAACTATTAGAACTAATCAATACTTCTTTTAACAAATTATACTAATAAGGTTTAATTAGTTAATCTATAAGTATAACTATATATTGACAAGTGGGTATTTTTGTGGCATATAGTTTATAAAGGGAAAACTATTATTTACGGAAGGGTCATGCTCAATTTTTCTTAAATTCTTATCCTTAGTTATTTTCACCACTCGAGCAAACTAAGAAACTTGAATAATAAAATATTATTGATATCTTATAGACTTTTCGTAACTTATCACCCAATAATTTAATATAATCATAAATATGTACATGAACTTAAATACTTACGCACTTCCAAAGAGCCAATACTTACAAACACTTTTAAATGATTTAAACGTAAACTCTGCCACACAAGCAATATTAAACACGACCACTTGAGAACATTTAAACTTATTTGAACTTCATCAAGTCTTAAGCCTGAAGCTGTAAACTAAACTTGCCACACTAATTTAGGTCGCGTGTCGTTGCTGCACACTGTCCATTACTGGGTACTTCATTCTATTCAGCTTATTCCTAAGGTGAGTCATAGCCCCTCTTTTATCAATTTTGAACTCTTTGGGGGAGATACATGCTCGTTTTACTTACATCTTTTACTAGTTTATCTTAAACACTTTACTCGATTTATGAAACACTCTATTAGTTTATTGAAACATATTACATGCTACGAACATGAACACAAGTATTTTTCTGTATGCTACCATGATTATTATTGCCTAAGACACACTTTTGCCACTGAAAGTCCCTCATATCATGAACCTTAGTCACTTGCGAGTGAACGCGAATATAGTGAATAGATCTATTGGCAGTTGACGCCCCATTTGTGCTAGCCGGATAGGTAGCCAAATGCACTTTATTTGAAGAACAATAGGATGTTGGCAAACTCCTACACGAGGGCACTATTACTTACATCATTTCTATGATGTCTGTTACTTACATCATTTTTATGATGTCACACATGTTAAGGGTTGCGTTCATGAGACTTAGAGCAATAAGGCGGTACTGTAGTCATGATACAGTACTGCAACTACTAAATTTATGGGCGTATAACAACGTAGCCCGCTGTTTATTAAACTTGAAACTTGTGTTCAACTGATTTTTATACAAACACTATTGATTCACTCAACTATTGACCCGGTTAGGGCAAACAACAAACGAACTATGGGTGTATGACAACGTAACCAACTATTTACTTCATCATCTCACAAACTCGAATCACTTTAACTATTTTTATAGAAACTCTATGAACTCACCAACCTTTGTGTTGACAAGTTTTAGCATGTATTTTCAGGTTTCCTAAGGTGATGACTTACTTTTGGAGGCACTTGGCAAACGGCATGGCATGGTCATAGATGACTCTGATAAACAGTTGGGACCACTTCATTATTTTATGGGCCTATTTCCGCAATACTTTTGAAATATGTAAACACATTGTTTTTAATAGTGATATTTATTCTAAACGGTTGAGATAAAAACCGTTCTTTATACCTCATGTTATGATACCAGTTTAGTAGCACCCCATTGCATGTATGCTTCCGCTGGACCCGATTTTGGGGGTGTTACAACGTTGGTTAGCAAGGACACAGAATTTTAAATGGATAGCTAAAATCATAAATGTGTGTTTATCTAACCCAACGGAACCCACAACTTCTTTGGGTTCCACCCTTACACCTGTTCCATCTTTGTCTCCTTCGTGTGATGCAGGTGGTTCAACTTGTTCTTTGGATTGTTGATAGCGGATGTTCCAGACACATGACAGGCAATTTCAAACTGTTAAGAAACTTTGTCTCAAAGTTCATTGGAACTGTCAGATTCGGGAATGATCATTTCGCTGCAATTATGGGATATGGAGATTATGTCAGTGGTAACATCGAAATTAGTCATGTGTATTATGTCGAAGGCCTTGGTCACAATCTGTTCTCAGTTGGTCAATTCTGTGATGGGGATTTGGAAGTAGCATTCAGAGAGAAAACTTGCTTCGTTCGCGACTTACAAGGAAATGATCTTATGTCCGACACTCGTGGAAACAGTCTTTATACAATCTCTTTGTCAGACATGATCGCTTCTTCTCCTATATGTCTTCTTTCAAAGGCAACTTCGATAAAATCATGGTTATGGCACAAGCGTATGTCTCATCTCAACTTTAAAACCATGACAGATCTTGCTCGTCACAAATTAGTTGAAGGCCTTCCTCGTTTCAGATATTCAAAAGATCACTTATGTCCCGCTTGTGAACAAGGAAAGAGCAAACGTGCCCACTTCAGCTCTAAAACTGAACCAAGTTCTACGCATGTTCTTCATCTACTTCATATGGATTTGTGTGGCCCCATGCGTGTTCAAACAATTAACGGCAAAAGGTACATATTAGTAATTGTTGATGACTACTCCAAATGGACTTGGGTCTACTTCCTTCGAAGCAAAGATCAAGCTCCTTCCATGATCATCACCTTTCTCACCAAAATTCAGGTTTAACTTCGAAACACAGTCAGAACAGTCAGAACGAACAATGGAACTGAATTTAAGAATCAAACTATTCGTGAGTACTTTGAGAAAGTCGGTATTGAACATCAAACGTCTATTGCTCGAAGTCCAGAACAGAATGGTGTTGTTGAAAGACGCAACAGAACGTTAGTGGAAGCTGCAAGAACGATGCTTATAAATGCTCAATTACCAGATTACTTATGGGCTGAAGCTGTTTCAACCGCATGTTATACTCAAAATCGCTGTATGATAACAAGACGCCACAACAAAACTCCTTATGAGATTGTTTACAAACGAAAACCAAATGTTCAACACTTTCATGTGTTCGGAGCGCTTTGCTATCCGCATAATGCTCGTGAAGATTTTGGGAAGCTAAAAGCTAAAGCTGACATAGGTATCTTCATTGGCTACTATGAAAATTCAAAAGGCTTTCGGATCTATAATCGTCGTACAAGAGAAATTCAAGAGACAATTCACGCTAATTTCGATGACCTTTCCACTTTGGCTTCTGAGTACAATAGCTTAGGACCCGCAACTAACCGTCTTAACTTTCCAGAGTCTTCAACTGCACCATTATCACCAACCCGCAAAGAATTGGAAACCCTGTTCGCACCACTGTTTGATGACACTTTTGAACAAAGTGCACCAGATGTATCCACTAGTTCCGTTGCTCAACCTGATCATATTCAAATACCTGATACAACTGCTCCTACAACTACTACCGTAGAAACCAGTGCACCTTGTAATGAGTTCGTCAACCCGTTTGCTGAACAAACCGATTCCAATACAGACAATGCAGCTGAAGATCTGAACCAACAACAAGTACCCGCACCTGCAAATTTTGATCCAAATGCGCTTTTCAATCCGTTTGCTCCGACTCCAAACCTTGAAGACATTGCAGAGTCGTCAACACGCAATTTGGAATCAGTCAATATGCAGCAGTTTCATAACCCTCATCCTTCAACGCATCAGTGGACTAAAGATCATCCATTAATCAACATCATTGGACATCCCTCAGCTCCAGTTATGACAAGACACCGACTTCACTCCGATGCTGAACATTGCATTTATGCACTCACAGTTTGTCAAGATGAACCGAAAAACATTAAGGAAGCACTTACTTATGACAACTGGATTGAATCAATGCAAGTGGAATACGACCAATTCAAACGCCTTGAAGTGTGGGAATTAGTTGAACGACCAGATGGGGTGTACGTCATTGGGCTGAAATGGATTTGGAAAAACAAATTGGACGCAGATGGCACAGTTATTCGTAACAAATCCCGATTGGTTGCTAAAGGATATTCTCAGGAAGAAGGAATTGATTTTGAGGAATCTTTTGCACCTGTGGCTAGACTAGAAGCTGTTCGCATCTTTCTTGCATATGCTGCTCATAAAAACATGGTCGTCTATCAAATGGATGTGAAAATAGCATTTCTGAATGGCGAATTACGTAAAGTAGTCTATGTTAGCCAGCCGGAAGGATTTATCGACCCAGAGCATCCTAATCATGTCTACAGACTTAAGAAGGCTCTTTATGGTCTCAAACAAGCCTCAAGGGCGTGGTACGATAAACTTACTGCTTTCTTGCTTGCTAATGATTTTACCAAAGGCTTGATAGATCCAACTGTGTTTATCCAAAAACACGGGGAAGACATTTTAATTGTGCAAATATACGTTGATGACATTATTTTTGCTTCGACACATAAAAATTATTCAAACGCTTTTGCAAAATTAATGAAACAAAATTTTGAAATGTCTATGATGGGTGAACTTTCATTCTTTTTAGGATTACAAGTTCATCAATCACCCCGTGGGATTTTCCTTAGTCAATCTAAATATGCTCTAGAGATAATTAAGAAACATGGCATGACCAGTTGTGATACCTACAATACACCAATGGCCAACACAAACAAGCTAGACGCGGATTTACATGGAAAACCTGTTGACCCCACAAAATACCAAAGTATTATTGGGTCACTCATGTATCTAACCGCTAGCAGACCAGATATTGTCTTTGCTGTATTTATGTGCTCTCGATATCAGTCTAGTCCTACTGAACGTCACCTCAATGAGGCTAAACGAATCCTTCGATACATAAAGGGAACCATTAATATAGGACTCTGGTATCCGAAGGATTCCGGTTTTGAACTAATAGCCTTTTCAGATGCTGATCATGCAGGGTGCGTAGTCACACGCAAAAGTACTTCTGGTGGTTTGCAGTTTCTTGGAGACAAACTTGTATCTTGGCAATCGAAGAAGCAAGATTGCACCTCATTATCATCCACGGACGCTGAATATGTAGCCATGTCTGCTTGCTGTGCTCAAGTCATTTGGATGCGAACACAACTAATGGACTACGACTACTTATTCAACAAAATCCCGATGTACTGTGATTCCAAAAGCGCGATAGCAATCTCCTGCAACACTGTTCTTCATTGAAAATCTAAGCACATCGATCTCCGTTATCACTTCATCAAGGAGCACGTTGAAAAGGGTACAATTGATTTATACTTTGTGGGTACAGAATACCAGCTGGCAGACTTGTTCACAAAACCATTAGCTCCATCACGGTTTGCTGAACTAGTTCACCGGATTGGTATGAGGTGTTTGACTCCAAATGATTTACAATCTTTTCTTAAAAACAACTAAGCGAGTCAGACACCAAAACCTTTTGTAAATAATTATACAAAAAACAAAATACAAAAATATAAAATCAGAAAAACTCAAAAAGATTTTTCTTTTCTTTTCGTTATGTTTCTTTTCTATTTTAAAATTCACTACTTCAAGACATGTGGTCCAAAAACATTTCCATCATTTTTTCGTAAACATATCTTGAGGAGGAGAAAATTTGTCATATTCTAGTGAATTTTCATTTTCATTATTTTCTTCATCAAAAAATCATCTTTTCCGACTAACTCTCGAGCCATAAAGTTGTTTTTTAACCGTCATCAATTTTATGGTATTGGTTCGAGGGGGAGTTTCATCACTTTAACTCCAAGTCTTAACGACTTGGACTCGATTCATCATAACTTAATAACTAGAGGGACTTAATATGTTTAATATGTCTCAAGTTTGGTTTGTCAACAAGTCAAGGGGCCAAATTTGCCAACTCATGAAAGTTTCTCCTATATATAAGCCTTAGCTTATATCATTTTTTTTCACAAAACAAAAACACGTCCCTTTTTGCTGCCAAAATTTTCTCCACGACCCACGACTAATTTTTTTGTGATTTCTCTTTGATTGTAAGTTCCATTTATTGTCCACATTGTTCTTTCTAATACAATCTATCATGAAAATTGTTTGGTGGGTTTAATTTTTTAGGGTTCATAGGCTCGAATTGCGGGTTTCTAATGACTGATGTTTTAGGCTAATTAGGGCTTATAAGCCGTGTTGGTAGGTCATGAATTGTTAGAATGCATCTTTTATTTGGCCTAGGATTCATTGATTTTGTGTAAATTGGGTGTTAGGGCTCGAATTGGTCACTAATAAAGATTGTGTTGATGTTTGTGTGTTACGAATGCTATTTGTTGCTATATTTGGTCCTCATAACATGCTACCATAGTCTCAGATCCATAGGATAACATATGATTGTTTTGGGTTAATTCGTTGGCCTATTTGATCTTTTGCGACAAATGTGTTAGGCTTATATTAAGTTTAGGAATGGATTTGGTTTATGGATTCCTCTAGACTACAAACCATTGCATGCCCATTACCTAAACATTACTTAAATTTTTGGGACTATCGAGTATAACTATGAATATATCGAGTATGAGTTGATGGTTATCAAGTATGATCATGAAATAATCGAGTATGCTTGTAAGGATTATCGTGTATCTGCCATACTTATCGAGTATTTGTCATCCTTATCGAGTAAGGATTCATGATTTCCTTACTCGAAGCATAAAAACAAATTTATCTTGAGAAAGAATTCTATTCTCTTACTCGATAAATTTGTTTCTATTCTTCGAGTAAGCAAAACTTGAAACCTTATCGAGTATGAGAACTTATCGAATAAGGACTGATGTAGTTATCGAGTATGATTATCTCTTTCAGTTATCGAGTATGCTCCCATGATTATCGAGTATGACTACCTATTTGTTGTGTTATCGAGTATGATTTATGTTTATCGAGTATGAATGTTCATGTTTATCGAGTATGGTTGCTTTGATTTATCGAGTATCACTATACTTTCATATCTATCGAGTATGTATGTCTGTTATCGAGTATGCTAAGTACATGATTATCGAATATGGTTCATGTGTATCGAGTTTGGTCCATGTAAATTTTTTTAACATATACTTTTGGTGACTGATCTCCGAGTGAGGAGTGGACATTAAGAACCATCAAGTATGGGTTCTTCTTGTATGACTTTTATGAATAGAAACTCTGCCCAAAATTTTCAAATTCTATCAAGTATGGATTTTTCAAAAGTTATCGTGTTTGTGTGAATCTTTCGAGTTAGATGCTATGTGATTTATTGAGTTTGACTTATGATGACTTTGTCTAAACATGATTAAGGTGTTGTATGTTTTCTACTCTTGAGTGTGATCCTTGTTTGTTGTGTACACTTATACTTATCTTTATACCTTGGTCACAACTAATCTTGTTAAAAGATGACAACTTGGTAACTGGAATTTACACTAACGATAAACATCACTATATTGTGTTCGTTGGCTGTTTTGATACATTTCAGGTACCATCATGTCTCAAGGAACCACTCCAAGGCACGAGCTAATTCAAGGAGATGAAAGGAACATCGGAAAGTCAAATCTGAAAATTGATCTAGGGAAACTTCCATGTCATCCAACGTGTCAAATCGTTGTGGAAATTCTACAACATCACTACATACGACAACTGCTCACCTGTTCATGCTCTGTTCCTGAGGTTTATTTGACACAGTTCTGGAAATTTATTGATGTAAGCAAGGATGGGAAAACAATGGGGATTCGACTAGATCATAAAGATATTCAGTTTAATGTTGGAACCTTACGCTCAGTTCTTGGTCTACCAGCGGAAGGGTCCAGAAACTTCAAGAAGTTTACTCCACGTCCCTCATTATCAGAGATTATCAGATTACTACGGGAACTTGGGTATGATGAATCCAAAACCAAACTCACCGTCCTATCATCTATCGACAGAAAGTTTATTCCACAACCATGGCTCACTCTTTACTCCATCCTCACCAATTGTGTAACCGGCAAAGGAACCGGACACGAACACCCAACATTGGAACTGATGCAATTTTATTGGGGAGTTGTCAAAATGGCTCCCATTGACTTTGCTCAGATTATTTGGGAAGACATGACCAATCAAGCCCGACAGTTCAAAAACTCATCAACAAGGAATATTCCTTTTTTCCGGTTCACCAAGTCTCTCATTGGATACTTCATGCATAAGTATTCAGAGATTGATCCTAGAAGGGAAGATAAGGAACACACACCGGCTATGGATCTCATGTACACCTCAGCCAGAATCCACAAAACAAATACCACAAAACAAGGCATGAGAATCCCTGACATTCTTTTATCAGATGCTGTTCGTAACACCAATGCTTATGAAGTCTATGATAATGCTCAAAAGAATGACTCAGTCGGGTTAAGTACCACAAAATCCAAAGCAGTTGCTAAGGGTACTGAAAAGACTTTCAAGGCTCCCAAGTTTAGATCAAAGAAAGTTACCCGTCAACCCACAAGGAAACTTACCATTCGTGATGAACCGATTGAGAAGGATACAGAAGAAGCAACTGTTAAACGGGCAAAAGATACTCGAGGCAAGGGCAAACAACCTCAAGAGGAAGAAGCTGGAACTCCACCTTTGTCCGATTCTGAAGAAGACGAACAAATGCAATTTGTCCTACAAGAAAGTAAACACACAGAAGAGGAAAGGATAGCCAAGCTACGAAAGAAAGGTGAAGGATCTGGCTCCAGAATAGTCGAAGAAGAAGCTCAGTCATCTGAGGAGGAAGAAGCAGATAAGTCTGAGGAAACTGGTTCTCAAACACTCTCAGATACTAATACTGATCTTGAAAAGGTGAATTCAGATGATTCAGGCAACTCCGATAAGAGTGAAGCATCCTCAAGTTCAGAAAAACAGCTTACTGACGAAGAAGAACAGACCAGTGACAAAGACAGAGAAGTTAGTGAAGCTGTTGCAGAAGAATCTGAAGGAGAAACTGAAAGTAGTGATGAAAGAATACGAGTAACAATTGATGAGGAAAAGAAAGATGATGAAGAATCTGACAATGAAGCAAGTGATAATGAAACTGGGAATGATGATGATGATCAGCCAAAAGAACAAGAAACGGATGACACTACAGTTGACATCACCGGAAGTCATGAGATTGTTCCATTTACTGCTCCACTTCAACAACCTCAAGTAACCTCATCTCAGGATCAACCTTCAATGACTCAACCACTTCCACCTCAGACAACCCAAGCTCCACAAGAAACTGCTCATCCCAGTCTGCTAAGATCATTACAACAACAAATGAAGAATTTACAAGGGCAGATTTCAGATCAACAAAAAGACCTTGAACAATTCAAAGTCTACAACATTGATGCAGCAGTGGCAGACAGAGTTAAGAATAGATTACCAGGAGAAGTTCGAAAACATGTTCGTGAACAACTTCCAGGAACCGTGGAACAATACGTCAAAGACAATCTGGAAAGGATCGTAACACAAAAGTTTCAAACAACTCCGATAACCGTTCAGACTCTACCTTCTACACCTTCTGCTAGTGATCTTAAGGGAAAACTGTTGGAAGCAATCATAGATGATCCAAATGAGGAAGACCTTCGAAAGGCACTGCTAAAGTCAATCAAAAGAGCTGAAAAGAAAGGTGAGGCCTGCAAGAAGACTAAGTCTACTAAGAGACGCCATGACGATCCAGATGATCAACAACAACAACAAGGGAAACGCAAAAGGATCCATGGCTCTACTGCTAGACATCAAAGAGCAGGAACAAGTACTCAGGCTACTGATGAAGTCCCAACACATTCAGCAGCTGATGTACAAATGGAAGAAGCTGAGGAATTGGATGCTCCAGATCCAGGATTTGAAATCCCACAGGAGATACCTGCCGACATCACCGAACCACCTACAGAAGCTCCAGTCATACCACCTCCGGAGTGGATTGACACCTCTGCTCCAACGTACAACTGGTTTGATGAAATGTTCGATGCTCACCCTGATGTTCCTGAATCAGAAGCACCAATAGAAGGTTCAATTATAGGTTTCACCAAAAGAATCAAGAAGATAATGAAAACCCAGAAACTTCTACTTTCTGATTTAGTGGAGATTAGAAAAGCAGGGTTCACAGAATACAAGACGTGCACCACATCTGAACTCGAATTTGAATACAACATTGAAGAATGTGCACGTGCTATGTCAGAAAACATCACCTGGGAAAAGAGGCCTTCATGGGATAGAATCTATCCTGGAAATGATCCTGACTTTGCATTTCAAGACTTTTCCCAACCTTTACCCCTCATTGGTCCTCCCAACAATCCTAAGATCCCGAAAGAGTATTTCTTCAACAACGATCTCTTGTATCTCATTCATGGCAACACCGATACAGCACACCGTTATGCTACATCTCTCTCCAAGTTCAAGGCCGCATCATACCTTCTTGATAATCTTGAAGACCAAATGAAGGGTTTGCACTCATCATCGGTCTCTAAGTACAATGTTGAAGCAGCTATGGGAATTCTTCACTGGCCAGAAATGCGCAGATGGTTTTACAAATGGAAGTTAACGTTCAAATCAAAAGGCAAGTCGTACACAAACCACCGAATTCTTGGCATCACAGATATTCCTGAAACTGAAAAGAGATTTGGTTACAACTTTCTCGACAAAATTGTGGTCAGAAGAAGTGATGACAAAGAGTATTCATTCAGTGAAGCTGACTATCATCGATTGAATCCTAATGACATCGAAGATTTGTATGTACTTAAGGTTCAAGGCAAAGTTCAAAATCTACCTGGCGGCCTTCAGTATGATCTCATCAACTCACTTCTAATCTTTGCTCGTCAACGTATCATCCGGGCAAGGGTTGAAGATGCACAATTAGTAGTTGAAAGTTATCAAACCTCTCTCAACTTCACCGCTCCACAAACAAACATTCACTTAGGTATGAAGCCCTGCACATTCATCAGAAAACCATTTGGAGTTGTCTTCACCAAAGGAGAAGCTAGGAGATTCATGAGATACGATGAGACTCACAAGTTTGGGGATCAGACTCTCAAGTTGGTCAGAATTCAGCTGGAACAAAGACTGAAGAGTTATGATCAAGGAAACAAAAGGGGTTGGATAAGGAATGATGTACGAGAAGCTCTAAAGTTCATGGATAGGATCGACCAATGTTTGAAGTTCAGAAATCACATTCGTACACTGGAAAGATTGGTTGGAGGAAGAGCACCTATTCCAAACATCCTCACTTACCGTCGTATTGATGAACCGTTACTTTGATTGATCTTCCTTTGGTACATCAGTATCTAATATCATTTCATTATCACATTTTTTATATTACCATGGCTTGTGCACACATAACAGTGTACAACCCGCACTTGTAAAGAAAGGACCCTGAGGTACGCATCAGTGCCTCAATCCTAATATAAGGAACGAAAGCTTCTTACTTTTGAGTAGAATTAGTTCAGATTTTCAAAATTTTCACAATTCTGCTCAAAAGGACAAGTATTCCCTCTCGTATTTAAAATCTCAAAAAGTTTGTTCACTATTTGAGGGGGAGTACTTGAAAGACCTTTGTTCTAAAATAAAAGTTCTCGTTGGATTCTCCCCATAAAACTCAAAAGGCATATTTTAATCAAACGTTTCTCAAAAACAACATTTGATATGCTATTTTTGAGGGGGAGAAAAAGGAAAAGTGATTAAAATATGATGAATAAGTTGTATCTCGTGAGAGCTCGACTCAGATCTAACCTTCGAATTGACGAAACATCAAAAGTAAGTAAATCGAAAGGACTTGTCTTGGCCGGGTAATAATTTCAAGTTAGTCTAACTAGTGATGTAAGCGTGTCTCGAAGAGGACTTGTCCAAGTAGAGTGTACCAATTCGAGAAATTCTTAGTAAATAAGTACTTTGACGAGTCTAACTTCCTTACTTAGGAATGTTAACAACTTCAAGTTAGTTATTAGGGCTAGTTATCACCTAAAAGCTAATAATGGATCCCTTTAACTAAGCAACGTAAACGTGTCCCTCGGGTACAAGTCTATTAAGAATGGATCAATTCAAAAAGTGCTTACTCCTCCCGCATGTGCAAATTTATGAATTAATACACGAGCACATGTGAAGGGGGAGTCTTTCTAATGAAATCAAAACCCTCAAAGTGCTAACAGAAGTTTTTATTCACAAACACTTTGAGGAGAATTTCAATCATTTGGTTCTAATGGCAACAATAGGATAGTCGAGGAGATATAAGGTTGACTAAGGTTAAGGAAAACCGTCCTATGATCCGCCAGAGCCGGAGGGATCTACCCAGGGACAACACCAATAGATAGAATTAGAAGTCCTTAGGTATGATATGAAAAAAGGAGTAATGAATGAAAGGGAAAGAAGGGGTTGAAGAATTAAAAAGAAAAGTAAAGAAAAGGTTGAAAATAAATAGCCCTCCATTTGTTCAACCTTAGGGCATACACTGGGTTCAATTCATCTACTACTGGTTGTTGCTAAGACAACACCGGTATTGAAGAACAAAGTCGTCATGGACCCAGTGACGCACTGCACTAAAACCTTCTAGCCACTCAAGTATCTCTCAAAAGGTGCTTGTTTCATTCTCACGGGGAACCGGTGTAATCTATCAACCTTCTCTTAGAGATAGTTGATATTGAAAAAAGGAGGCCCTCTGCTCCATGCCTCCGCATAGGAAACCAAATGTGCACTTATCGAGTCTAGAGCCCCGAGATTCATCATAAGATCTTATAGGAACACTGAATATTTCCACAACTGGTTTTCCCACACTAAGGACGCCAGTTGTAAACTTTAGAATCCGACGCAGATCTTAGCAATCTGCCGAGAACGTTTAGGAGAGGAATTACGTATGTATTTCTCAATGATTGAATGGAAATCCTGCCAGGGTCAACATCNGGAACCGGTGTAATCTATCAACCTTCTCTTAGAGATAGTTGATATTGAAAAAAGGAGGCCCTCTGCTCCATGCCTCCGCATAGGAAACCAAATGTGCACTTATCGAGTCTAGAGCCCCGAGATTCATCATAAGATCTTATAGGAACACTGAATATTTCCACAACTGGTTTTCCCACACTAAGGACGCCAGTTGTAAACTTTAGAATCCTACGCAGATCTTAGCAATCTGCCGAGAACGTTTAGGAGAGGAATTACGTATGTATTTCTCAATGATTGAATGGAAATCCTGCCAGGGTCAACATCAAACAGCCCTGACAGCAGGTCACTTCGGTAACTCCTTTTGGGTTACGCTTAGTGTTCGCGGTGGTCTAAACGTGGTCTACAGTCGTGGGGTGATCTCCAGCGACTCACCTAATCGTGGGTGTACTTTTGTATGTCCGTGTAAGCTCCTTCGGGAGTATCCGATTAGGAACGGCCGTGGTAAGGGTTAGAGAAAGTTTACACACTATGCTGATAACGATCTCTAATTCTGAACCTGTAAGTACCGGTTGTTTATTACTAACAAAATTTCATGCAGGTACAACCACCATCGTGACACGGGTTCCACATGCTCATACATACATCTCAACGTCCACAAAAGATTCTCACTAAAGATCGATGCAGAAAAGTCTAAGAATGATTCTATGTCAAAATGAATCCATACAGTTGAATGACAAAGATCTGAAGTTATGTGATGAAAGCAACGTCAAAGATGTATGAGCATGTTGGAAAGGCGGTAATCCATCAGAGGCAAAGGAGTGAATAAAGGCAGATACTTACATCATTGGATCACTTCAACAACGATGAACAAAGCTTGATGAACAAAGAATCACTATCCATCTAATCATTTTTTGAAGACGTCAAGAGCTATGAATGTCAAAGATGAAAGACAAAGATGATGACGTCACGCAACCTTTGATGAACGACCCTTAGGGGGATATTGTTAGGAACACATTTTATTAATATCAAGTCTCAGTCATTAAGTTTTGAAATAGGTTGCTTTAATATATTGTTTAGTTAAGTATTACTCATGTTTACATAAGTTTAGTTCATGTTTACATGTTTGGTTAAAGTCTAAGGGGCAATATTGACAATAGTGGAAACTCATGTAAGCCCCTAGACCCTATAAATAGTAATGTAAACCCTCTAAGGAGGGTGTTGGTTCTCTTAGGAATATCAAAGTTCATTTCATTTCATCTCTCAAGAGTTCCTTCTAGTTTCTCTCTCCACTCTCTTTCTCTCTCTAAAGATTTTATGTTTTATGTTACAAAATGGTGACCTAACACTTCTTATCCTCATCATTGATGTCCTCAATTGCACCAATGTAATCCTTATCTAGTCGAGGCACGAAACGAAATTCTTTTACCTTATAGGGCATCCTATAAGTGATTCTATCAATGTTATTAGAAAACTGAACCGTGCCTCTTAAACGATCATACTCCAAATTGGATACCTCAACAAATGGTTTACCTAACACAACGTGAGATAAGCGGCAATCAACAACACTTGCCAAATCTTCAAGAACCATGAAGTCGGTGACAAAGGTAAAATTTCCAACAAGGACATGAATACCT
>LBNU01016982.1:15943-59140 GCA_014162995.1 Artemisia annua | reverse complement strand
CATCGTGCGTTGGTCGGCCATCTCGGTGATGGGAGTAGGAGGATCACGTAACTCGGGTACGTTTCTTTGCCTCCGTCTACGACGACTGCGGTTAGTTGGCACTGTGGAAGAAGAAGACGACTCATTCAAGTTAGATTTGGAACGAGTGATCATACAAATCAAAACACAACAAAGTGAAAAAGAAAGTAGAAAAGAAAATCTTTTTGGTTTTTATAAGTTTATAAAAGAAAAGAGAAAATATTTTTGGTTTTTATAGGTTTTATAAATTTTTTTGTTGTTTTTGTTTTTAAGTAAAAGCGTTAACTTCTAAAAGAAGGGTCTTCAAATCACAAGTCTCGAACGATCAAACAACTTAATCTTATCAACCGCTCCCCGGCAGCGGCGCCAAAAACTTGATCGAGGTAAACTAAGCGGTGAAGCTTGTAAACCACGGGTCGTAGTCCCAACGAGGGTTGAATGGATCTCGTCGTTCAAAACCGTGAGTTATGTGATGTGAATGGGTTTAAAAGATGATTTGTGTTTTAGTTACACTACGAAACGTTATTTAGAATTTGAAAGATTAAACGTGAAAAGAAATAAAAGAAAGAAAGAAATGAAAATGAAATAAGTATGTAAAATGTTTTTGGTTTTTAAATTGAATTAATAAAAGTAAAGAAAAGAAAATGTTTAAAAGAAAATAAAACAAGTAAAAAGAAAAATAAACTAAGTTAAAAAAAAGTTTAAAGAAAATTCAGCAGAGTAACGTTAAGGAAATGAAATAAAGAAAACCTCACTCGAAGAACGATGAGGTGAAAAGAAAGTCTAACTCGACCTGAGAAAGAAATAAGAAATGAAGATAAGAAAACAAGACTCGACTCAACACGACTCAAAAACTTAAGATACCAAGACCCAACTCGCTATCAAAGACAAATGATACTCGCTAAAACAACATGACCATACTCGCTATAACTAGAAATACAACCATACTCGCTATACTTTTAAAAGGCATACTCGCTAAAAAACTTGGTACCATACTCGCTAGGAATCTTAAGACCAAACTCGCTAGATTAGATCCAAACTCGCTAGCACACATGATACTCGCTAGAAGTAAGGTCCAAACTCGCTAGCTTATGTAGCCAAGACATACTCGCTACAAAAAATAATCAAGCATACTCGCTAGGTACACAATGAAGAACGATACTCGCTTGATTTCTAAAGGACTCAAAACTCGCTAGACCCTAACCTTACTACTCGCTACCTTTTTGTAAAATTTTCCTACTCGCTAAACCCTAAAAAAAATAAAACGTATTTGGACTTAAAAACTTTTAACGTGACCAAAAACTTCATAAAAAAATAAATAAAACTTGTTAAAGCTTAATAAAAATAACGTTTAGACACAAAATAAGCTTATAAATAAGCGAGTAAGCCACGACTCGTTTTGCGAGCCCTAGCCCATAAGCTTTTTTATGCAACTCAAATAAAAACCATGCAAAGGTGACAAGAAAATTTATAAAAGCTTGTAAAGATTAAGAAAGAACTTGTAAAGATTAAGACAATAAAGATTAAAGACAATAAGACAATAAGTAAATTAAGACATGAAAATTAAAAGTGCATTAAAAATAAAACTTACATAAAATAAATGACAAGAAAATAAATGACATGAAATTAAAAGGAAATTAAAGACTAGCTTCTAAATGAAGCTTAAGGGTGGTATTTAAGGGATCCATGGTGGATTCCTTTTACATCTAGCCCCCTAAACTCATATTGTTTATGAAATGACACATAAACTTCTATTACACTACTAAACAACTTCTAAAAAGTAAACTTTAGTCCTTGTAATCTTGAGGTAATATGTTGACGAGTCTTCAAAAAGTCTTCAATGATATAAAAGTGATCACTTGCTCGAATTTGGGAAGCTTATATATGATAATCATCTTTAATCTTCGATTACGTGTCTCTTTCATATTCATGAGCTTTTAGGTAATGAAAACATCGTCACGGGCTTTACTTAAGCAAATTTCATCGTTGACTCGGCTTCTTGACTCTTTTCCAAATCTCGTGCTCGTTTAGGGTTTTTTTGGTTGGTTTTCAGGCCATTTATGCAATATCCTTTCCTGCACAGTCACAAACACAAAAACACGATATCTTTGGCGTTTCACGTTAGTTTTTGGTCTTTTACACACTTAAACTAAGGTCAAAAGTATGTGTAAAATAGCACATATCAATGGACAGAAAACCTAGTATCAGCTTTATGAAACCTTTTGGATGTCCTCTTACTATACTTAATACCATTGACAATTTGGGAAAATTTGAAGGTAAGTCTGATGAATGATATCTTTTGTGCTATTCTACAAACAGTAAAGGTTTTCGGGTGTACAACAAGGTTACAAAGAAGGTTCAAGACTGTCTTCATGTTGAATTCCTTGAAGATCAACCAAATCAGAAAGGTAAAGGTCCTGATTGGATGTTTGATCTTGATATTTTGACTCCTTCGATGAACTATGTGCCTGTTAGGGAGGAGAATCAAGTTGTTCATTCAGAAGATGAAAATATACAGTTCATAGTTCATGGTGTCAATCACAGTCCTACAGCTGCTGACAAAGAACAAGGTGCTGCTGCTGATAAGCAAGATACTGTTGATTCAAGTAAAACAATATCTGATGAAGATCAAGCCATACAAGATGAATTAAATAGGATGCTTTTTCAAGAAACACTTGCAAAATCCTATAAAGATGATCTAAGAAGAGCTTATGAAGCAGAACAGACAAAAGAAAAATCTTCTAAGAAGAACAGTACTTTGGATCCCAGTACTTTGGATCAAGGTACTGCTAATTATGATGAAGAGACTTCTGGGGGAATCAAGTCAGATACTTGGACAAACACTGAAGATTGGCCTGATTCATCCATGCCTACATTTGAAGAATCAGATGATGAGCTCCAAGATGAAGGGATTTTTGGTGAACAAGGTCCTGACTCAACAAATTTGGAAGATGATCTTACTATACCAACTACTCACACTTCAAGGGTACATAAGAATCATCCTTCAAATAAGATCATTGGTTCTCCAACTTCTGGTATTCTTACCAGATCAAAAGCTAAAAGCATAACTAAGCCTCAAAATGCTTTACTTAGCTTTATTCATAAGCAAAACAGGTTGAACCATAAAGATCAACAGACCTGTTTATTTGCTTGTTTCATCTCTCAAGAAGAACCCAAAAGCATAAAGGAAGCATTATCCAAAGAAAGTTGGGTTGAAGCCTGTCAAGAAGAACTTCTTCAGTTTAAACTTCAAGAAGTCTGGGTCTTATGTGATTTACCTGATGGAATGAAGGTAATTGGTACAAGATGGGTTTTCAGAGTCAAAAGAGATGAAAGAGGAAATGTGATAAAGAACAAAGCTAGACTGGTTGCCCAAGGTTACAAACAAGAAGAAGGAGTTGATTATGATGAAGTCTTTGCTCCTGTTGCAAGAATTGAAGCTATAAGACTGTTTCTTGCTTTTGCTTCTTTTATGGGATTTCCAGTTTATCAAATGGATGTTAAGAGTGCTTTTCTCTATGGAAAGATTACAGAAGAGGTTTATGTGAAACAACCTCCTGGTTTTGAAGATCCTGAACATCCAAACAAAGTCTACAAGGTTGTTAAAGCTTTATATGGTCTTCATCAAGCCCCTAGAGCTTGGTATGAGAGACTATCAACCTTCTTATTACAACATGGCTATAGGAGAGGAGCCATTGATAAGACTTTGTTCATTAAAAGAGACAAAAAGGATATCATGCTAGTTCAAGTTTATGTGGATGATATTATTTTTGGTGCTACAAAACAATCCATGGTGAAAGAATTTGAAGAACTTATGCAAAAAGAATTTCAGATGAGTTCAATGGGTGAATTGACTTTCTTTTTAGGACTTCAAGTTAAACAGACAAAGACTGGTATTTTTATAAGTCTTCCACAATGTAGACGTCTAGTAAAGGTGTGTGTGTGTAACCTAGGCGTAGGAGATAAACGCCTAGGGTTTAGTGTTTTAGTTTAGAGAGCATGTTCTACTTGATCAAGGTATAACATGTTAAGTTGTTTATTAGTGTTAGAGATTATGAATGAAAAACCTTGTTCATAATAGTGATTGATTCTATGTTTGAATATTCCGCCTTCATTATTATGCGTTCCTAGATATAGTTAATAATTAGACATCGTCTAAGAGTCTTAAACGATCCAAGAAACTATTTTAACCACGGTTTTAGTTTCTACACATTCTAACAAGTAGGTTGACAACTTTTCATACCATGCCCTGGGAGCTTGATGCAAACCATACAGTGCTTTTTCAACTCTGTAAACTTTGTCAGGGAAATTTGGATCTTCAAAACTAGGTGGTTGTGACACATAAACCTCCTCATTGATTTCCCCATACAGAAAGCACCTTTCACATCCATTTGATACACCACAAAATCTTTATATGAAGCAAAGGCCAAAAATAATTTAATAGCCTCAATCCTTGCCACAGGTGCATATACTTCATCATAATCAATCCCTTCTTATTGTGTGTATCTCTGAGCAACTAATCTTGCTTTTTTCCTAATCACAATGCCTCTTTCACCTCTTTTGCATCTGAAAACCTATTTTGTCCCAATAGCCTTCTACCCGTTAGGCAAATCTACCAAGGTCCAAACTTCCTGAATCTTAAATTGTAGAAGTTCTTCCTGCATAGCTTCCACCCAACTTGACTCTTCTAAGGCTTTATAAACATTCTTGGGTTCTATTTGTGACAAAAAACAAGCAAATAGGCAATTTTGTAGATCCTTGTGACTATTTCTTTGATGTAAAGCTCTTGAAAAGAAACCTTTGAGAAGTAGCTCTTTAATCTTCTTCCTTGTTTGAACATTTGATGATGGATCACCCAAAATTTGTTCTTTTGGATGATGCTTGTGAATTCTTGTTGTCTTTGTGGGACTAACAGGAATGTTGAGTTCCATGTTGTTGAAATCAGTTTGAGCACCAAAAATTTCACCATCAAGAGTTTCATCATCTGTATCTTCATAAACTTCAGTCAATCCAGCCATGTCTGGATCAGCTTGAGAAGATGTATCAACCAAGCATATGCCTTGTGTGTCAACTGTAGGAAACTTAAGGGTTGTTGGAGAAGCAGGCTGCTCAGCAGCAGAGTTGTCTGTTGGTGTAGCAGTAGAATCAGACAGACTACTTCTTGAGGTAGTTTCCTTTGTGACATCATCCAAAAGTGGCTCATCATTAACCACCTGTTCATCACCAGATGATTTCATACCTCCTCCCCCATCTCCCATGGGAGAAGTATCATCTTGTGAGCTTATGTTCTCCTGAGTGGGAATGATAGTTGGACCAAGCTTCCATTTTTCAACCAAAACAAACTCTTCTTGAGGTGGTGACTTCTTAGCATCTGTAGCTGAAGAAACATTTTCCTTTGTACCTGCAACATGGTTAGTATCTACACCTACAATCACTGGCTCATAATTCATGGTTTTGGTTAACATATAAATATTAAAAAGCCACTCAGGTTCTCTCTTTGCAGTATTAGGTTTATTCTCATCAAACTTAATATGCAAATTCTCCTATACAAATTTGGTTCTCTTGTTGTACACCCTAAAAGCTCTACTATTTATGGAGTATCCAACAAAATAACCCTCATCAACCTTCTCATCAAACTTGCCTAACTGGTCTTTGGTTTTCAAAAAGGTAATAGGACACCCAAATGGTCTAAAGAAAGCTATCATTGGCTTTTTACAATGGAATAATTCATAAGGGGTCTTATTATGAGGCTTAACTACCTTACTCCTATTTTGCACAAAGCAGGCAGTATTCACTGCTTCAGCCCAAAAAGGTATAGGCAATTTAGATTCTGACAACATAGTCCTAGCAGCCTCAATCAATGTTCTATTTCTCCTTTCAGCTACACCATTTTGTTGAGTTCTAGCAACACTATATTGTCCTGAAATACCCTTACCCACACAGAACTGATTCATAGCATGATTCTTAAACTCAGTTCCATTATCACATCTGATTATTTTAACTTGATGATTTATTAGGTTTTCTATTCTAGTTATGAATTCCTTAAGAATCTCAGTGGTTTCATCCTTAGAAGCCAGAAAGAACACCCATGTAAACCTGCTAAAATCATCTGTGACAACTAGGCAATATTGCTTCCTATTCAGACTATTCACATAAATGGATCCAAATAATTCCATATGAAGCAAATGTAAAGGCTTGGTAATGGTATTCACAACTTTGGACTTAAAAGACACTCTGTGTTGTTTATCTTTTTGACAGGCAACACAGATTTCAAGATTTTCAAAAATTTTGAAGGTAATCCTCTAACAAGATTGCCTTTTACCAATTTATTCATAGTTTTGAAATTCAAATGTCCAATTCTTCTGTGCCATAATTTGGATTCATCAATAGTGGCCTTTGCAAGAAGAAAAGTCAAAGCTCTTTTGGGAACTATGTTCTTTATATGATCATTGTATATGTTATCAGATCTAGGGACTCTTAGTAGCACAAATTTATCATCTAGCAACTTAAAGTCATGAGAAAGGATAAGACATTCAGTATCAGTAAAAAGAACAAAATTCCTTTTGTCACAAATCTGTGAAACACTGAAGAGATTGAACTTTAGTCCTTCTACAAGGAACACTTTTTCAAAATCCAAATTCCCTGTTTTAATTGTACCAGTACCCATAATTTTTCCTCCTTTGACATCATTACCAAAGGTAACATATCCACCATTTTCCATTGGCTCAAAATCTTCAAGTTGGGATATGTCTCCTGTCATATGTCCAGAGCATCCACTATCCACAATTCCTTTGTCTTTTAGCTCATCTTGGATATTGCCCTGCACATGAAAAGTAGAGAAATCAGTTTCTGTTTTTGACCCAAGCCATCACTGACTTGGATCTGCTCTGTGCATCAACATAGTCATATTTAGTGAGGTCCATTGATGCACTGCTATTGTTGGAAGCTTTAGATAAAACATTTGATTTTGGTTTCCAACTCCAGCAAGCTGAGGCCTTTACAGCATAAAAATGATTTCCAACAACTGTATCTGTTATGACTTTTGGAACAGCAGTAGATTCTACTTTTGGACTAGCAGTAGGACCAGTTGTTTTATTATGAAAAGGCCTGTTTGTTTGAGTAGTTACAATGGATCTAGTGATACAAGACCTCAATAAAACTGCTCTTGGAACCATTTGTCTTTTAGAAGGAGAGTGATTTCTTTTTGAAAAGTTTTGATGACTCACTCTTGTTTGTTGGTTCCAAACAGATTTTTGGTAGTCCCTACAGTTTGCAATGAGATGCTCAAAACTACCACACTTATAACATGCCTTTTTTCTTAGTTGAAGTTCATTACCTAATTTATGTGAAACTAGGTTGTTGAAATTTCTTTGATTACCACTAGGCTTGTTATTAAACCTTTTCATATGATGTCTAGGTACTTCATTATACTCAACAACTTTCCTAGACAAATTATGACCTAGCACAGGTTTCAGAAACTTAACCTGATTAACTTTAGACTCATCAACTTTAGGAATTTCTTCTTTTTTAACACTATGTGTTGGCTCAGTCTGTTCATCCTCACTATCTGACACCCAATCTTCAATGATTGGTTCATCCGAAAACTTTTTATCATCAACCCTAGTTGTTTTAATAGGTGCATTACTGGTTTCTTCACTAGGTTTGATGTGTTCTTGTACACTAATGAAGGATAACTCCTTTCCTGATGGTGCAAATGCACTTTTCACTGGAGGAGCTACTTCATTGTATCCTATGCCACTACCTTTTCTCATTAATTAACACTGAATAGTATGATCTATGGCAGTTGAAGCAAATTTTTGTTTTTCAACTCTTACAATATGTTTGTCTTTATCTGCAAGAGCTTCATCTCTAGCCTGTTCTGCTTCTAGTAACTTTTTCTTAAGCATTTCAATCTCATTCTTTTTAACGAAATCTCACTATCCTGTATATTGATTCTATCAATATATTCAAACTCATACTCTTTAAGATATTCAAGTCTTCTTTCTACATTTTGAATTCCTACTTTATAACCTAAGTTATCAAGTTTTAGGGACTCAACTTCTTGCCTAAGAATTTCATTCCTAGCTTTAAGTTCTTCTATAGTGTCTACACAAGATTGAAAAGAACAAGTAGAATCATTAGACTCATTGGATACCTCAGAGTCAGAACCAGATGATGAGGAAGCATAGGCCATAAGAGCAAAGTTATGCCCTTGAGTCTTCACTTCAGCAATGAAAGCATGATTTGGTTCTTCTTCAGCCATGTCACTCCAGTCATAGTCACCTAACCCATCACAAAACACCAAAGCAGTAGAAGGCTTTGACTCATCTGCAGTCTTCTTGGGAGTTACTACATTCTTCTTTCAAGCTCTGCATTCCCTGGCAAAGTGACCCTTTCTATTGTAGTTGTAGCATTCCATCATTGATTTGTCAAATCCCATGTTACCCTGAGGCTTATACTTAAGCTATTTTCCAGTCCTCTTCAAGAACTTTCTTGCTCTCAAAGTCAACATAGCCATTTGCCACTTCAAATCAATCTCTTCAAGAGCATCAGGATCGATATGATCAGCATCCTGATTTAGAAATTGAGTACCTGTAGTAAGCTCAGCCAAGAATTCACAAATAGCACCATCACTTATAGTATCACTGTTGTTGGAACCAGCAGTAGAGTTGCTAGTGCTAGCAGCAGAGATACCATAAGCAACAGAGTGAGTGTCTGAGGAGTTATTGGTTTTAGAGGACACAAAAGCTATATTTTGAGCNACTTCAAATCAATCTCTTCAAGAGCATCAGGATCGATATGATCAGCATCCTGATTTAGAAATTGAGTACCTGTAGTAAGCTCAGCCAAGAATTCACAAATAGCACCATCACTTATAGTATCACTGTTGTTGGAACCAGCAGTAGAGTTGCTAGTGCTAGCAGCAGAGATACCATAAGCAACAGAGTGAGTGTCTGAGGAGTTATTGGTTTTAGAGGACACAAAAGCTATATTTTGAGCAGCAGAGGATGAAGTAGATGAACTAGATGAGATGTTCATCTCAGATTCATATACTTTCAAGTTGTTTTAGAGATTATCCAAACTCATTGTGTCAAAATTAGCTTTGTTTCTCCACACAACGGTATGCATGTTCCATTCTGGTGCAAGGCTTCTGAGAAACTTGAGATTGATGTCTTCTTCAGGAACTGTGTAGCCCACAAGCTTCAGATAGCTTATAAGCTTTTGAAGCCTGTTATAGGTACCATCAAGGTTTTCTCCACTTAAAGCAGTGAAGTTTTCAAACTGATGCTTCAAAACATTCTTCCTTGATTTTCTAGTAGCAGCATTGCCACCAAACCTTGTCTCAACAGCATCCATAAGATCCTTGGCAGTTTCACAGCCTTCAAAGTCCAACTGATACTCATTAGGTATTCCCATCATGAGAATACTGTGAGTCTTAATCTCCAGCTTCCTTTGATCTTCATCTTCCTTGCCTTTGATGGGTATCTCCTTCCCATCACCAACCACTGGGAATTTGTCACCATCCAGGACAACATTCCACATCTTGTAGTCAATCATTCTCATGTATTGCTTGATCCTCATGTTCCAAAGCTCATATTCTCCTTGCTTGAGCATTGGCACCTTTGATGCAGTAACCATGTGTGTGTCATCACCCATGACTTCAGTTGAGGTTATGAACAGATTTTGAGAGTACTTGAGTTCTTCTTGATCACAGCTTCTAGATCACAAGCTCTGATACCACTTGTTGATCCCAGTTGAGCAGTAGATCTAGTTAGCTGTCTTAGATAAATCTAAAACAACTTATATAGAAGCTGACTTGAATTGTAATAAACTTAAACAATACCCGAATAAACTTAAACAATACCCGGAATATACTGTTTAACTTAAGATGAACACAATAACAATTGTTTCACACTTTAACACGTCAATATATTAAATACGAGCACTCTAACAATGCTAGGGTTTACAACCTTGAAGTGATTCGACTTAACACAGACACGTACATAATTCTAACCCTATAGATCTCCTTTTATAGACAAGGAACCCTACACGGTTTTACAATAAATTCTTACACAAACAAAGATATTCTAAACATATAGAATATATACACAATCTTTACTATAATTACAAGACACTTTTTCATTCTTATCTTTGAGCAGCAAAGTCTTGTAATCCTTCCAGCAGCACATTCAGCTTAGCAGCAGATTCATAACACTAGCAGCAAATTCAGCACACAGCAGCAGATTGACACTTAGACAAATTCACAGAAGTAGAATACTAAAACCCAACAGCCACAGACTTAAGCTATATCATGAAGAAGAAAGTTACAATGATCGAAGGGCAGAACTCACTCCCTTCTTTCCTAAAACATAAAAACTTACACCCTTGTGAGTCTAGCTTAAGACTCCTTGAAAAACAAGCGCTTCTCGGGAGGTAACCCGTGATTTTTCAAACATTTTTTAATTTATGTGTGGAGGCGTTATAGCTTTATTTTGGTTTAAAAAAATCCAAAAATATTTTTGTATGTTTGTTTATTTTTGCAGGTTTTATAAAATATATGGATGCTTGCTGAAAAGTCTATTGTATCAACTTCCGTCGATAGCCCCGGGAAGTTTCGATCGTTTTCTCTCGATTATCCTATTTTTATTATTTTCAGTCTTTCACATTGGTGACAATGCTCAACTTAAGTGTGGAGGGAGGACAAATAGGATAAGTCGAGCGTATCCCACATTATTGCTTGCTCTATAAATTTTCAAAAATTTTAGGTTCAATATTAGAAATTTGATTAAAAAATGCAAGGCATATCAATACATATCTAGCACAAGTACAAACCTGGTATGTGTTATTTTACACATACTTTTATTTACCAAATTAAGAAAAAAACGACCAAAAACTAACCATTATTGCCAAAGATTGTGTGTTTTTACGTTTGTGAATGTGTAGGTACGGATATTGCTAATATGGACAAAAACAAGCCAAAAACGACAAAAACGAGCACGGGAATGGGAAAGAGTGTCAAAAGCCGAAGCTGGGAAAGGATCTATTAATATTGGATCAAATTCATGCTCAAAGAGCCTAAATCTACCTTGAAGATTCATTATTGTCACAAAGAGCCCTTGGAATTATTATTAAAGAATTGTAGAATCAGTCCCTATATATTTCAGAATTACAATCTTGGTCCTTGTGAATTTTATCAAAGTTAAAACCTTATAACCATTATACAAACCATACGGACCGTTTGTCATTTAAATAACACAACACCCAAAAACATTTATCAATCCAAAAGCCCATCTAACCTTAACCAAACCCACGGCCCAACTCTTTCCCAATAACCAAACCCGGTCAATTCCCTATTAAATACCAGTCAAACCCCAAAAATTACCCGCGCCCCAAATCCCTGAGTTACCTAGAAAATTTACTATTCACATGAACCCTAAAAACTTACCAAGTACAATTCACCACAATTAAGGGCATAATGGTACAATTGCACACGTTTCTAGAAGCCCTGACACCTCAGGTGATGTATGTTGTCATAACTGTGTACACCTTGGCAATCCCAAGGCCTATGATTGGCTCCTCATACCTGGTACGCAATTCGAGGGCTATGATTTGATGGAATGTTGTCATCAATGAATCAAAGGCTGAGATTAGAGTTCCAGAAGGCTCACCCAAACCCTAGGAGCTCCTCACCGTGGCTATATATACCTCCTCACTTCTCTCATTTGGGGCTGTTAGATTTTAGGGTAGTTTAGGAGTAGTGTAAAAGTAGCATAGAGGTTTAATTTTTCATAAATTTGTAATTTCAGTTCATGTCTTAGTGTAATCCATATTTTTGAGTTTAATAAAATTTGAGTTTAATGTTTAAAATTCCTTTATGATTTAAATGTTCCTAAACTTTCATTACTGTTGTTACAAGCTCCTTTAAACCTTTTTATAGCTTATAGTTCAAATTGAATGTTTCAAACCTGTTTTTAAGCAATAACATCAAAAAGTCAACAAAGTCAACTGGTACAATTTGATTCAGAAGTGAGTTGTGGTGAATCAGAGGTGGTATAGTGGTGTTTTCAGAAGCAATATAGCCTATCAAAGATAGGCTACATGGAGTATAACCTCACCTAGTGAGGCTTTTGTTCTAAGTAAGATTTCCATTTAATGTTTCTTAAGATTCTACTGTTTGATCAATTAGAATAGTTAGTTGGTTGTTATCTGCTTTGATTCATTGTTGCTGAGTGTTAGTGAAGTTATTTGAACCTGTTTGATATCATTTGGTGCTTGTTTATTGGATCTGACATATTATCTGCTAGTGTTTTTATTGTTCTGTGATTCTGAGTAAGTCTGAATGTTTGTGAGTTATTGTTTTTTGATTTGCTTGGTTTGATATTAATGAGTGTAATTTGAAGTGATTTGTACCTATTTGATCTCTTTTAGTGCTTGCTTAGTGGATTTGTGTAGTGAGTGCAAGAGTTATTGAGGTACTGTGATTCTTAGTTATAATGTGTTATTGTTGCATATTATTGTTGTTTTGATGTTCAATAGTGTTAAGTGACTAATATTGAGTAAATTGGTAGTGGTTAGTAGCCTAGAAGACATAGGGGTAGTGTATCTCATATGAGTCAGGGGTGTTTGGCATTAGGGTGTTTTGAGTGATCTTGTTGGTTTAGTGTTGTTCTTTCTGCATCATTAAGTCACCTTAGGCATATATAGGGTAAAACAGACTTAAAACCAGTAGGCTATAGTGCAAAAAATCAACTTCAGTTTGTAGTTCAATTTCAGGATCATAATTTAGACTATAGTAGCTGCAATCTTGTAATCTGTTAGATATAGGGTTCATTCAGGGTAATTTAGCAACAATTTAGCCTAATATATCATCTAGGTTAAGTATTGATCAGTGGAAATTCACATTAGTCAAACTTAGCAGGCAACTAAAAAAGTCAAATCTGCTATATTATGTTTGAACCAGTTTTCCCTTGCTGAACTTGCATCAAATTAGTGTTCTATTGGCTTATTAAAATTAGGGCTTTCAGGTTTTTTATATTCTCAGCTTGGTGTTCTTGATTTTTCCCCCTTAACTTTTGCTAAAACAGCTTATTACACTGCTTATTATTCTGCTTAAAGTTGGGACTTTACTGCATGTTTCTGTCCAAATGCATGAACTTACTAAGTACTTATTGTGCCTTTTCTTTGAGCTTATCTGATTGTTCTGAGTTGTTTTGTGCTTATTAATGTTGTCTTTACTATTCCTGAAAAATATTTTAGATTTCCCTGAAAAATTTCATAATCATCTTAAGTCATTTACTATTTATTTTAATTAAAACTTGTTTTAGAGTATTTTTAAATCCTTTTTAATTAATAAAAATTTAATAAAAATCAAAAAAATATTTTTTAGATTTAAAATTAGTTTTAGGTTATTTTATAATTTTATAAATTAAATTTTTATTTTTCTAGCTTATTTCATAATTAATAGTATTTTAGTATAATTTAAATAGTTAAAAATAGATTTTAATTAATAATTATTAAATAAAAAAATCAAAATAATATTTTTCTTTTTCCTAAAATTTTCTTTTGTCATTTAGAACGTAGAAAAATTATTTTCATACCCGTAGGAGTAGTAATACCTTAAATTCAATTTCTATTTTGCGCGTTTACGTTTATTTTACGTTTTATTTACGTTTTTTAGGTTTTAATTACGTGCTTTACTTGCTTACGTGTTTATTTGTGCTTTTATTTCATTATCCGTATTTCCTCCGGATTTCCTTGGAGAATATATATACTATAATTGCTATATCAAAAAGGGTGCCGCTGCCGGGGAAGGTTAAAGTGAATTTTGGTTTTCGTTTTTGAAAAAGCGTTGTTTTGAAAAACCTTCCTTGTATATATTTTCTTTTATAAAAAGTAAAAAAATCAAAAATATTAAACACTTTTCCTAAAGTGTTTGCAAAATACCAAAAACATAATAAATCATCCTCACTCTACCTCTACAGAGTGTTGTAAACCAAATAACTTCGAACGCAAAAAGAGATTGTGAAATTATTAGTTTTCGGATTACATTAATTCTACAACCAACACCCTCGTTGTGAGTAGATTTGAAGGAAACGATTTCGGGTGACGAATCGATCACAAAAATAACAAAACAAAACAAAAGAAAAAGACAAAAATATTGTAATCTTTGAATTTTCTTTTATAAAAACCCAAAAAAAAAAATTCTTTTTCAATTTGATTTTTGTTTTTATGTTTGATTTTTGTTTACAAAATACCAAAAATACTCTTCTTTTCTTCTTATCCATTTAATTCTTCTTCTCTAATCTTCTAAACCGATAATTCTTTCTCTATCTCCTTTTATGTTTAATTCTTATGGATCCGATTTATGTTAAGTGTTGTGAACCTTTCTTCGGAGGGTTGTGTGTTTGGTGTACATGCGAGCAATGTGGTAGTAATATTCGTGACGGAGTTTGTTGGTTTTGTAATTCTCACCCGTTCAACAATATTTCAAACGTTCCCAATTACCCTCCACCGCCGCCTCCATTCACTTGTTTTAATTGTGGAAATCTCTCTAAAGAAGGAGTACTTTGTGGACAATGTTTTTGTAATCAATGTGGATACACCAATTGTATATGTTACGTCCCGAGTGCTGAAACATCTTACGCTTACGATACGAGCTTTGATAATTATTCTCAAAATGATTTCAATTTCCCTCATCAAAACTCTTATGTACAAGAACCGTATTTCAATGATAATTCGTTCCAAAATTCATCAAATTTTGAACATTGTGGGGGATTGATTGAAAATTTTCATTATGAGCCGAATTTGTGTTATGATTCTCATTGTTTTGACGAACCCCCACAAAAATCGTTTGAAGATAGAATGCGCAAAGAAATTAGATTATTTGAACTCAATCATAACCCTCAAGGAAAGTCGATGGAGGAACTCCTTGCCGAAGAAAGAAAGGCTAAATTCCAAAAGTCTTTTATTTACTATGATTCCGACGATGATGAGAAAATTACGATCAACCTTTTTCCTCAAAGAGCTCCCGTCTTTTCTCCCGTAGAACCCGAGGACTCTCTAAAAATGGGGGACGAGCATCTTAACACTACTCCGGCAACGGAATCGGATGAATTCAATAAGTCTAGTGTTGAGAATCTTGTCCCAATCCTAAGTGAGTCCGGGGAAAATTCTAGCGGTGATTGTGAATTTGTTCAAAATAATTCTCTTGATATATCTGTAGATAATTCCGTGGATTCGAATTCGAATGATGATGATACGCTTCCGGTTGAGGATGTTCCAAACGAAAATGTCGTTATTTATTCGAACCCTCTTTTTGAAATCGTTGATACGAATGATTTACCGTTTGATTATAATCACGTCAAGAATGATGATGTTGAAAGTTATTCCGATTCTCACAATGAGTATACTACAAATGATGAAGACTCTTGTGGAGATATCGATGATGTTGAGGAATCGCGTTCCGATTATGAGTTCGAGGAGATAAAGGATTTTGACCTTGATGACGAAGAGATTGAAGATGATTTACTTCGTGAAAAATTATCCAATATCTATCTTCTTATTTCAAAAATTGAAGCTTTAAAAAATCTGACTCCGTATTCTAATCAAATGATTACCTCTTCATTTCCTATCCTCGATGTGGATAGTGACTTTTTACCCGAGCTTGGGATTTTTCGATTTGAAGAGACGAGTAGTGGCAATCCCACTATTCATGCTGATTTCTCTCTTCCGGATTACGAGTGCTTTGATTTTGAGATCGACTCTTTACTTCTTTCTGATAATCCGTCTCGTGACCCTCTTTTAGAGGATGTCGATTTATTTCTTGCTACGGTTGACTCGATACCATCGGGTATTGAGAATGACGAGAATGACCTTCGAAGAAATATTCTTGAAGATATACTTGATGATGATTTACTTTCTGAAGCTGACTCATTTCTCTTCGATTTACCATCTTCTCGTCCACCCGCGAAACCACCGGATGTAGATTTTGAATCAGATACAAATGAAGATATTTTTGGAGTGGTGGACGAGCTTTCTAATTATGATGTTCCGGTGTTTGATATTTTACCCACCCAACCCACCCGTGATTCAGAATCTGACTTTACTTTCGTCATCCATGTGTTTTACCCATTCTATACTTATCCCATCATTTCTTCACTTTTCCACTCCACCGGGAGTGAGGATACCGTCTTTGACCCCGGCATTTTTGTTTATCTTGTCGGGTGTCCGTTTCATTTGCTTCCCCAAGATTAATTAAATTCGGGGCTAGTCTAAGCAATACGACTCGATAAAAAAACAAGCGCTTCGTGGGAGGCACCCCATGCTTATCCTTTCTATTTTCTTTCTATTTTCTTTACTAATGTGACGTGAGGGGGGTGGCCTCTTCCATTTCTCGTGTGTTGTGGTTGTTGTTTATGTATGTCTAGGATTTTCCCGAATTATGATGACTCTCGTGCTCGTTGTTTTGTCTCATCTCCACTCGAGTTTCATTCTTTGATGCTTATGGAAATCCTATATCCTAATCTTATCGACTAACGTTTATCTTTTGGCATAATTAATAAACGGCCTTAGATTTTTGTTAGGATTACCCTTACCTTTTAAACATTGAGGACAATGTTTAACTTTAGTCTGGGGGGATGAATCTTCGATTTGATTTGACCTTGCACTTTCACCTTTGTCGTTTACTCTCGCAACCCCGTTTTCCTAAAAAAAATTGAAAAAATTGAAAAATTTTGAAATATTTCAAAGAAAAATGATGAAAATGTTGTAAAAAAGTACAAAAAATGTGAAAAAGTTGAAAAGATGTACAAAAATATAATAAATGTTTTGACATCGTGTTGACTTTCCAGCTAGCGAGAGAAGGAATAAAATTTTGACTTGACCGGGCGTGTTTAGCCCTAGCTTGTTCCCTTAACCGATGATAATCATATAAGCTTGTGCTAGTTTTGTACACAAGGAGCTATAAAATGCGAATTCTTTCTTAAGAATCTGCAAAGTTCCCGTACTTGACTTTATACATGCGCAGCTTAAAAGCTTTCGCTAGTCTTTTACATAAGGAGCTAGAAAACGCGAATTCTTTTACTAGAGTTTGCAAATTTCCGTATTTGACTTTATATATGCATGGCTGATTATCGGCTAAGTATTCGCGGATCTCATTATTTGAGATTTGTTAAAAAGGCGAAGAGCGAGAAATGATAGTGTTTATTTAGAAGTTAGATGCCATACGTGGAGTAGTGGTTCTCTTTAAAGCTCATCAAAGGTACTTGTGGCCTTTTGTTCCCGCCAAATTGTTTCACCCCATATCTTGTGTATAAATAATTAAAGATATTTCGGTTTTGACGAAATTTAGTTCTTTATCTTCTTAAGAGAATCTTTGCTTGAAAAATTGGGTACATATCAAGGATACACGCCAATTGTATTGAGTTGTACGTATGTGGTTTCGGAGCTACCCTTTAAAGCCCGGTATTCATTAGAGCTAAGGTGCTTTGAGACTTCGGATTGAGATCGGACCTTGGATCCTACTTCTAAAGGCGGTAGGTCTTGGATTGAAACCGTGAAGGTTCGGAGTTGAAAAGTTACTAAGGCAAAAGAAAGAAGAAAAAAATGAAAAAAAAAGTATCAAGAAAAAAAAAAGTGAAAAAAGTGAAAAAATCAAAAGAAAGAATAAGGATCTAAGTTGAGATTTATGGATTATGAGCTTAAGTGTTAAGACTAAAGTTGGTAGCGCGTGAGGTGCATGCGAATGATCCTAGATCGGGCGCATGAGGTGCACGTGAAAATACTCTCCAACTTATGTCTATTTTGATGTATTCCAAATTCTTTGTATGTATGTATCCAATATCCTTGATGTGTACCTCATTTTTAAAGCAAATTTTCTTAAGAGAAGATCGATAACTACTTAGCGTTTGAATTCTTGGTATCTTTATCGGATTAAACCATATTGGAACGAGAAAATATGAAGCAATTCATTTCTCAACTTAATTTAAAATAAATAGATACACTAAGATATGGGAGCAAGAGGTTTTACACAAGTAACTACAATGAGTAGTATTGGCATCTAATTTGTAAATAAACGGTGATCTCGTTCATAAGCTTGTTTGGGGGCTTGTGAAAAATCAAGGATGATGAATTTTATCCTTATGGTCACATTTCTATGAATTGTGTTTCTACTCTATGACCCTAAACGTTATTTCAAAATAATGAAAGTTGGCATACCGTCACCCGAATAAAGTGTGAAAAGTTCAAAAAATATAGTGTAATATATGTAGGATGAATAAAATGGAATAACGGGGCGTTTTAGGGAATAAATGATTTCGTATCTCTTTCGAACGTTTTGCTACTTTTCAAAGTTAGTAAAAAAGAGTTATGAAATTATTTATCTCAAAAGCGTGATGTGATTACATTGCGTGAGGACACGACAATATCTTAGTCAGGGGGATTTTGGAATGTGTTATTTTACACATACTTTTATTTACCAAATTAAGACAAAAACGACCAAAAACTAACCATTATTGCCAAAGATTGTGTGTTTTTACGTTTGTGAATGTGTAGGTACGGATATTGCAAATATGGACAAAAACAAGCCAAAAACGACAAAAACGAGCACGGGAATGGGAAAGAGTGTCAAAAGTCGAATCTTAATATTGGATCAAATTCATGCTCAAAGTGCCTAAATCTACCTTAAAGATTCATTATTGTCACAAAGAGCCATTGGAATTATTATTGAAGAATTGCAGAATCAGTCTCTATAGATTTCAGAATTACAATCTTGGTCCTTGTGAATTTTATCAAAGTTAAAACCTTATAATTACACAAACCATACGGACCCTTTGTCATTTAAATAACCCAACACCTAAAAACATTTATCAATCCAAAAGCCCATCTAACCTTAACCAAACCCACGGCCCAACTCTTTCCCTATAACCAAACTCGGTCAATTCCCTATTAAATACCAGTCAAACCCCAAAAATTACCCGCGCCCCAAATCCCTGAGTTACCCAGAAAATTTACTATTCACATGAACCCTAAAAACTTACCAAGTACAATTCACCATAATTTAGGGCATAATGGTACAATTGCATGTTGTCATAACTGTGTACACCTTGGCAATCCCAAGGCCTATGATTGGCTCCTCATACCTGGCACGCAATCCGAGGGCTTTGATTTGATGGAATGTTGTCATAAATGAATCAAAGCTTGAGATTAGAGTTCCAGAAGGCTCACCCAAACCCTAGGAGCTCCTCACCGTGGCTATATGTACCTCCTCACTTCTCTCATTTGGGGCTGTTAGATTTTAGGGTAGGTTAGGAGTAGTGTAAAAGTAGCATAGAGGTTTAATTTTTCATAAATTTGTAATTTCAGTTCATGTCTTAGTGTAATCCATATTTTTGAGTTTAATAAAATTTGAGTTTAATGTTTAAAATTCCTTTATGATTTAAATGTTCCTAAGCTTTCCTTACTGTTGTTACAAGCTCCTTTAAAACTTTTTATAGCTTATAGTTCAAATTGAATGTTTCAAACCTGTTATTAAGTAATAACATCAAAAAGTCAACAAAGTCAACTGGTACAATTTGATTCAAAAGTGAGTTGTGGTGAATCAGAGGTGGTATAGTGGTGTTTTCAGAAGCAATATAGCCTATCAAAGATAGGCTACATGGAGTATAACCTCACCTAGTGAGGCTTTTGTTCTAAGTAAGATTTCCATTTAATGTTTCTTAAGATTCTACTGTTTGATCAATTAGAATAGTTAGTTGTTTGTTATCTGCTTTGATTCATTGTTGTTGAGTGTTAGTGAAGTTATTTAAACCTGTTTGATATCATTTGGTGCTTGTTTATTGGATCTGACATATTATCTGCTAGTGTTTTTATTGTTCTGTGATTCTGAGTAAGTCTGAATGTTTGTGAGTTATTGTTGTTCGATTTGCTTGGTTTGATGTTAATGAGTGTAATTTGAAGTGATTTGTACCTATTTGATCTCTTTAAGTACTTGCTTAGTGGATTTGTGTAGTGACTGCAAGAGTTATTGAGGTACTGTGATTCTTAGTTATAATGTGTTATTGCTGCATATTATTGTTGTTTTGAAGTTCAATAGTGTTAAGTGACTGATATTGAGTAAATTGGTAGTGGTTAGTAGCCTAGAAGACATAGGGGTAGTGTATCTGATATAAGTCAGGGGTGTTTGGCATTAGGGTGTTTTGAGTGATCTTGTTGGTTTAGTGTTGTTCTTTCTGCATCATTAAGTCACCTTAGGCATATATAGTGTAAAACAGACTTAAAACCAGTAGGCTATAGTGCAAAAAAAAGTTTGTAGTTCAATTTCAGGATCCTAAGTTAGACTATAGTAGCTGCAATCTTGTAATCTGTTAGATATAGCGTTCATTCAGGGTAATTTAGCAACAATTTAGCCTAATATATCATCTAGGTTAAGAATTGATCAGTGGAAATTCACATTTGTCAAACTTAGCAGGCAACTAAAAAAGTCAAATCTGCTATATTATCTTTGAACCAGTTTTCCCTTGCTGAACTTGCATCAAATTAGTGTCCAATTGGCTTATTAAAATTAGGGCTTTTAGGTTTGTTATATTCTCAGCTTGGTGTTCTTGATTTTGCCCCCTTAACTTTTGCTAAAACAGCTTATTACACTGCTTATTATTCTGCTTAAAGTTGGGACTTTACTGCATGTTTCTGTCCAAATGCATGAACTGATTAAGTGCTTATTGTGCCTTTTCTGTGAGCTTATCTGATTGTTCTGAGTTGTTTTGTGCTTATTAATGTTGTCTTTACAGTTCCTGAAAAATATTTTAGATTTCCCTGAAAAATTTCATAATTATCTTAAGTCATTTACTATTTATTTTAATTAAAACTAGTTTTAGAGTATTTTTAAATCCTTTTTATTTAATACAAATAAAAAAAAAATTAGATTTAAAATTAGTTTTAGGTTATTTTATAATTTTAAAAATTAAAATTTTATTTTTCTAGCTTATTTCATAATTAATAGTATTTTATTATAATTTAAATAGTAAAAAATAGATTTTAATTAATAATAATTAAATAAAAAAATCAAAATAATATTTTTCTTTTTCCTAAAATTTTCTTTTGTCATTTAGAAAGTAGAAAAATTATTTTCATACCCCTAGGAGTAGTAATACATTAAATTCACTTTTTATTTTGCGCGTTTACATTTATTTTACGTTTCATTTACGGATTTTTAGGTTTTAATTACGTGCTTTACTTGCTTACATGTTTATTTGTGCTTTTATTTCATTATCATTAGTGTAATTCTCATCATTATCCTTTTTACCCCTTTTCATTACACATTTTCGACACGATTATCGATTTTTTATTCACACCTTCACACGGAACGACATCGGGTTATCCGTATTTCCTTCGGAGTTCCTTGGAGAATATATATACTATAATTGCTATATCAAAACCCCACTAAATTGTGAGAATATTCTTAGCCTTTATATGAAGTGCATAGCATTTTTGCACTTCCTGTTTCATGATATATGAGTGTGCCGGTAATTCATTTTAACTCTAGAACTTGTGCATGTATATCGTTTACTAAATCGCAATGAGGTTAATTTATAGATGAATATAGATGACGAAAAGGTAAAATATCCACCAAATCAACCCCTATCCTTATTTCATATCCCAAATTACCACTTATACACCAAAATAATTAGCCGTAATATATATATATATATATATATATATATATTCATATGAACATGAAGCATTTTAGCATTTTCCATCTAATAAGTACACAAAATGCGCATATTTATGTGAAGAATAATCGAGGGAGTGAGAAGAAAGTAAATACAGAGTAATGAAGTCTGTTTTCTGATACATTTTGAATTATCAGGGTAATTTCTTTGATCATTGTTTTAGTTAATAGTGATTATTGTATTTAAGGGCTATGATGGTTTATGATGTATTTATATATATATATATATATATATATATCGAAGCATTTTTTGCTATTATCCTTCTATTTGCTAGCCGCTAGTAGTATAAAAAGAAAAAAATGATGATGAATAAAGGCAAGAAAAATATATATGCCTAGAAAAAGAAAAAGAAAAAAAAGTAAAGAGAAAAGTGATGTTGGCTAGCAATAGTATGGTTTAGTGAATCAGTATGGTTGTTATATCTCTCAAATACAAACACCCAAGTTATCCCTTATCCCTGAAATAAAATAAGCCTTATTTTGCCTTCTTTTTAATATATTTGTCTGGTGCTCATGCCGCAACGGTTATGTTAACGTATCTTGTACAAGCCTATGGCAGTTTTCTTGATTTATGTATGTGCAAATTGAGTGTTCCCATATAATCACCCTATTGAGCGAAATTGTGTGAATTTAAATAAATCATATGTGAGGTGATCTAGTATGTATTGATGCCATATATGTCTCTAACAAATAATTTTCCTTCAAGAATCTATCTTTCAAAATCCTTATTCTGTCTTGTCGCTTACATTGCTTGAGGGCAAGCAATAGCTAAGTGTGGAGGGATTTGATGACACTCGAATTATACATATTTTACATAGCGTCATTTGTTAGTTTCTATATGATTTATAAGGACTTTCGATACTTAATTGCATGAAAATACATTGCAGGTCCTCTAGGCAAAGATCTTCATGAACTAAGGCAAAACGTGCAAATCTAAGATAATCTTATGATAAAGCCTATTCCAAGAGAAAAGAGCGCCGAGCTTTTGTCTCAAGTGCGCCGGTTACGAGGGCGAACATAATCCTATATAATCTAAATCAAAACAAGCAAAAAACACCGATCTTATGTCTCAAGCACGCCGGCCTTCAGCCTCTATTAATGACCCTTTGGCTCCAAGAAAACTATTGAAAGCCACCGTTGTTTATCTCCAAGTGCGCCGACATTCTACGCAAAGCACGCCGATCTTTTGCTCATCTGCGGCGTACTTCAGTATCTGGCCAGTCAACCTCCAATAAATAGAGCCTCATTTCGCCTCATTTTCAACACCAACACTCCTCCCAACGACAAACAAAGCTCTGATAATATTCCATCTCGTATTCCAACCATTGGGTTAATAGAAATAAAGTCAAAGTGCTAAAAGCGTTGTAATACCGTCTCGATATTAATTGTGGTGATCGCTAGTGACGGTAGCTTCTTCATTACATTAATTCAGAAAGTATGTTGATCATTTCTTACGATATTACCACTGTAAGCGTTATTATGAAAGCCATGTTAGGCTAAACTCCTTATGGTTGCTTAGATATGTTAATATAATAAAGTGTTTGGTTATGGTTATGATCTCTTGTTGATTTCCTATTTATATCACGACCTTGCTGTGTTCTAAACTTATCACCATTGTTTATCTCTTTGATTATAATTACTACTTGAAAAGGGTCGAAAGATTCGGCTAGTATTTTATGGTTTTCAACATATGTCTATGTATGTTGATCAATTGAAGGAGAAATCGCTTTTGTATTGAAATAAACAATAGAGTTTTAAACATTGCAACTAGTACTTATACTTGTTAACCACTCATTTAAATACTAGCTGACATAAGTCGTGAATCACAAACATTAACTGATGAAACATTAGTTTGACAAGAACAACTAATAATTTGTTAAAAGCCATTGAAATCATTATCATATGCCATCACTGAGTTATAAGAACTATCCAAGTAATCATATCTGTCTCATATTTGAATTTCAAAACAACTGCATAAGTTTTCTAAATCATCTTGATTAGTTAATTGATACATAAGAGCAAACCTCAGTCCCTGTGGAACGACCTGGTCTTACCAAAACTCTTTACTATAAACGAGGGTTATACTTTTACCCGTGTGTTTTGAGTAATAAGGAATCGGTAAAATTAGTATTATAAATTTAAAGCTTACGAAACACATCAGTCACAAAGAGAATTAGTGGAAGAACTTGATGACTATTTGAGTACGGATGATTATTCTAAATTTGTTGATAAAGGCGAGGAAGAGTTCATCAAAAGAAAATGTTAACTACTTGGGATCACTTATAACAACCCGCCTACGATGATTTCTGAAAAATTCGAAGTCATCAAATACTCTTTGGGACCATATGAAGAATATATTGCAATTTAGACCAAAGAATACATTAGGTTAACTCGATCTGAAGAAAATGTGGCACAACTATATGGGAACATCTTTCGCATAAAGGAAGAAGGGTGGCACGTAACGAGAACAAAATAGGAGCTGAACGTGAGTCTAACTTGAAGACTCTGGAATAAAGACAAGTGCTGACCAGGAGACAACCCGGATTTCTATCTTATTTTTTTGTTTTGTGTCGAGTCTATTAGACCTGCAGAAGATGCGACGCATCCCCATCATAGGATGTGGCGTATCAACTGCACCGGTCATATCCGTTTTATTTTTCTACATTTTTATTTTAGACTTTAAAACTTTATGTCAGTTTATTTAATGCGGCGAATCCCTGGTTAAGGATGTGACGCATTTATTTGCTGACTCGTATTAATTCCAGGCTCGATATGGCGCATCCTCTTCCATAGGATGCGGCATATTGACTAACCTGACGATTTACAGTTTTATTTTTAGGTTTAATTTTTACTAACTACTAATGAATTATACAAGTTGTAACCTTCTTAACTCAGGTATGTTAAAGTTTTGGTGGTATAATAGATTCTTGTACTTTCTGTGGAGACATCATTCATAGAGCTTGAACGCCTTTCATCCACAGAAAATAAAATATTACTCATAAACGCATAATAGAGGATCATACCGAGCAAATCTAAGGGGAGTTTTTCTGTTCTAATTCTTTTATATTTTAGTTTTTAACTTTTAATACAAACAACGAGGACGTTGTTTAACTTAGATGGGGGGATGGAGAATTAGAACACTTACTTGTCCTAAACTTTTCAAAATATGCTTAATGTATCAAATTTAAAATTTTTTAGCATGTTTTTGTTTAAGTCTAAATTACATAGCCGCACACATAACCTTATTTTTCCAAAAATTAAAAACTTTAGTGTGCTGGTGACTTGTAAACTTTAGAACTTGGCTTGTATACTATTCGAGACCACCATAATGAGTATTATTGATATAATTGGAGTGACTTGTCTAACTTGGTAAATTTCTAGGATTACACCCAAAAAGCCTATACATGTTATGTGATATTAACTAACTACACTGGTTAGTTAACCCCCGTATAAACCCTTTTGTTACTCTCATTTTTAGAGTAAGATACCCCTAGGAAAACCCTCAGAGCCATTCCTTTCGTTTCATACACCTTTCTTAAAATGTTTCGTTACACCCATACACCTTAGCCAACCATGTTGATTAAAGTCCGTGGTTAGTTAATTTATGCAAAGTGTGTTTCCTTACAATAACTGTGTTCACATGCGTAATTCATTATATTTGGTTAGGTCGGGAAATTGCACAATGCAATTGGAGTGAAAGTACATATTGTATAATTTTTAGTCTATTTTTCGTGTGTTTACTACTTTCACTATTACAGTTATTTCTGAAGTTATGAAAAGTATAAAAAAATTATCCAGAGTTATCTTTGTGAAATTTTACACATCTATGTTAGTAAACAAAATCGAAAAAATAGAAAAGAAAAAGAAAGAAGAAAAAGTTAGAAGTTTGTTTAACCAACTATTGTAAAGTTTTGTATTAAGTGGAAGATATCTCCACAATTTGTTGTTGTATTATATTTATGGATTGAATGGGAGTTGGCCGTTATGGGAACGCCAACTAAGGTTTATTCTTTGATTAAGATATTATTGAGTTTAATTCGTGTCTACCTAAAGCATGAGTTACATGAGTCAAAAAAGCGTGAGTTATTCAATGATATGAGTCTTATTCATGGGATGGTTGGGAAAGTGATTAACCACACTTAGGACTTTAATCTATTTGTTTTGTTTATTTTTATTTTACACCAATTTATATCCTAAATGTTATCCCTACCCAACCATATCGTTGTATTCGTTGTTAGCTTTATCCGGATAACGTGATGGCCAAGTGAGAATATTAAATGTATGAATAAGGTAGTGATCATCCGAGTATTAGATTAATTGACTAACGCGCTAGTGATCTAGTGTGTGACTTGGTGACCATCCGTTATGCAAATAATGCACCAGCAAACCAAAAAGTGCACCAGTGACCATCCGTTAGTTGAAGCGTCAAAGACTCGCACCAGTGATCTACTAAGTTTATGCAGGAGATGTTTGAACGAAGCTAGGTTCAACCCTTAATCCTTAAAACCCTTTTTACCGCTTTAGACTTGTTACTCCTTGGCTTTAGTGGGGGAGATGCGTATGCTTGCCAAGCTTATGATAGAATATTCGTCACGACTAAGCAACTAAACGATTTAGAATTATTTTGATATTGAAAAATTATTTTGCTTCTACTTCGTTAAGTGTTTGGTTATGTGATTATGATAAAACGAATATGTGCTTAATGATACAAATAAATCCTAATACCTTTTAGGATACATTTTCATAATTATTAATCTAGAGTTTACTAGGAGACAAGTAAAATTCAAGTGGGGGGATATTTGATGATATCAAATAAGTACATATTATTGTCATCATTTATCCTATTTATTTGACTTGTTTTATTATATTATCTATGAGAATCGATACTTAATTGTTTACTTTAGTAATTCTCAGGTAAAAACAAGCAATTGGTGAAACTTGGCGATTTTGGACGAATTATGGAGCAAAACTAGCAAGAGTCAAAAGTCTACTGAAATCCAGAAGATGCGACGTATCATTCTCAACAGATACGCCGCAACGATGAATTTGAAGACCATTGTCTGACTTTGAAGAATGCGTCCCATGTAATTCTATCATGCGCCGCATATGAAACTTTGGTCAACGAAGAAGATCAAGCTTGTTCTACTCCAGATACGTCGCATTATACTTCTGATATACGGCGTATCACTATCCAAACTTCACCAAATACAATCCAAGACACTGAAGGACATGCGCCGCATAAAAGATCAAGATACGGCGCATCTAAAGACGGTGTACGAATATTCCAGAATATATTAATCTTGGTCCCCACGTGAAGTTAAATCAATGCGCCGCATCTACTTACTCGATGTGCCACATCGTGCCCTCAAACAGAAACTATAAGTACCCCAGGACATATACGAATTTTGTGTGCAACCAAACCCTAAGGAGATGAATTCAGTCGAAGAAGCATCACAAGACACACCCCAAACGAAGATATTAGAGCTGTAGGAAGGTCCTGCATGTATTTAATTCATTAAGTAGTTTTATTTTATTGTATTAGTACGCTTTAATTCATCAGGATTGATGGGCTTGTGGCCACCATACTGCTCCCCTTAAAATTGTTTTCCCATCAATTAAAGTTTATATGATGATGTTTTTGGTGAATTGTATATGTGCATTGATAACCTCTGTGTCTAGCTGAGCATGTGGGCAGCCATACCTGTTCCTAGCATATTTATCTAGTGTCTAGAAAGTAGGATAGACATAATTGATCATTAAGAGTTTACTCGCCTATATTTATGATCCAACAAGACAGATTAGATTACGATACTCATCATATAAAACTAGCAATAAAACAAATGACAAGCTACTTAACTATCAGGACAGACCTTCTTCTGCTTCTATTATCTATATGTGTACGTGTTCTTATTCGCTGATTCGTGCTCATTAGTTTATTTACTGTTTAATAAAACCAAACTGTGCCAATCTCTCAGGCTAAACCCCCTTTCGTTAGATTAGACTGTAAAACTAACTTAGGATATTAAAATACTGATTAGGTTAACTAGATAATACGTTCCACTCTTAGTGATCGACACTCTACTTACCATTATATTCATACTGACCTGGTACACTGCTCGTTAGGTGTGAGTGTTATTGATAAGTCGGCTAAATATAAATTTAAAAATTGAGTAGGCATTAATACCGCTAAACCGCAACGGCACACGTAGCACATCGCTGATCAAGCTCGTTCGCGAAAGATACCCCTTTTTTTGGTTTTAGGGTCACAAGTTCAAGGGTTCATGGTTTAGGGAATCGACGCTTTAGAACTAACTTATGCAAGCATCAACTGATTCCCATCAGCTGTTCAGCCCCGTGATACTTCCAATGCACATTAATCATTCTCACTACTGATATCACACTCTGAAATTTTTTTTCTCTTGATTAACCTCAGACTGAGAGATACCATGTTAGGTCACCATATTGTAAACACAAGTATTGATTTGATAGAAATAAGATGAGAAATAGAGTTTGGTTGATTAGATCAAATATGAAGAATAAAAGTGCAAGAGTTTCCTTATGAAAATGAATTAACCAACAAGTGTAAGAAGATACATAAGGTCCTATTTATAGGTGAGGAATAGGGCAACATTCCCTTCCTCCCTATCTTTCTATTTCGTGTGGGCTTGAGGCCCATTGGACACTTAGTGGTCTTACACTTAAAACATAAATAACTTAAGTAATTTAGCAACGTATTACATTTACTGAAATAACCGAGACTTGACTAAACGTTGATAAACTCAGGTCCTAACAATCTCCCCCTAAGGATCGGTTATGAAGGAGTGATGTTCGTCATGGTCATTTGAGGTTGCTTGACGTCTTTGTCTTTGGACTTTAGTTGTAGACTTTCATAGCTTTAGACGTCTTCAAAAATGATTAATAGTAATGATTCATCGCTCTTTCTTCTTTATCTTTGCTGATGAGATAGTGATCACATGATGTGGTAGTCTGCCATTCGTCACTCTCTTAGACTCCAGTGGATCTGCGTCTTTCCGACATGCTCATACATCTTTGACGTTTGAAACTTTCATTCGTGTGGAGCTCTCTTTTCATACATGAAGATTCTTTGTGTTGACGTAGAATACTTTCTTTTGGCATGGAATCTATCTTTGACTTTTGTGTTGCTTCGATCTTTTATGAGAGCTTTCATAGTTGTTGAGATGTAAGTATGAGCATGTGGAAGCTGGTGTTCAGGATGGTTGTTGTACCTGCATTGAGACAGTTAGCAATAAAACATTCGGTACTTATAGGTTTGGAGTTAGAATTCGTCGACAGCATAGTGTGAAGACTCCTTCTAATCCTTACCAAGGCCGTTCCTAATCGGATACCCCCTAGAGGGCTTACACAGACATGCATACGCACACCCACGATTAGGTGAGTCGCTGGAGATCACCCCACGACTGTAGACCATTTGAAACCATCGAACACACTAAGCGTAATCCACAAGGAATCACCGAAGTGACCTGCTGTCAGGGCTGTTTGATGTTGACCCTGGCAGGATTTCCGTTCAATCATTCGAGATATACATAAGTAAATCCCTCATAAACGTTCAAGGCAGATTGCTAAGATCTGCGAAGGACTCGATAATTTACACTTAGTGTCCAATGATGCAAGACACTTAGTGTAGAAGTATTTTGTGTTCCTAAGAGATCTTTTATGTTATCTCGTGGCTCTAGACTCGATTAGTGCACATTTGGTTTGCTATGCGGAGGCATGGAGCAGAGGGCCTCCTGTTTCAATATCAACCATCTCTAATAGACGATCGATAGATTACACTGGTTCCCCGTGAGAATGAAACAAACATCTTTTGAGAGATGCCTGAGTGGCTAGGAAGGTTTAGGTGCATTGCGTCACTGGGTCCATGACGTCTTTATCTTCAATACCGGTGTCGCCTTAACAACATCCAGTAGCATATGAATTGAACCCGGTGTCTGACCTATGGTTGATAAAATGGAGGGCTATTTCTTTTCACCCTTTTCATTCATTTTCTTTTTAATTCTTCAACCCCTTCTTTCCCCTTTCATTCTTTTCTCCTTTTGTTATATCATACCTAAGGACTTCTAATTTCTAACTATTGGTGATGTCCTTGGTCAGATCCCTCCGGTTTAGGCGGATCATAGGACGGTTTTCCTATCCTTAGTCACCTTGTAACTCCATGACTATCCTATTGATGCCTTTAAACCAAATTATTAAAAATCTCTCAAAGTGTTCATGAGTATAAAACTTTTTTGTTAACACTTTGAGGTTTTGGATTTCTTATGAAAGAATCCCCCTTCACATATGCTTATGAATGTTTTCAGAAATTTGCATATGCGGGAAGAGTTGGCACTTTTGAATTGATCCACTCTTAATAGACATATACCCGAGGGACACGTTTACGTTGCTTAGTTAAAGGGATGCATTATCAGTTTTTAGGTGATAACTAGCCCTAATAACTAACTTGAAGTTGTTAACATTCCTAAAAGGAAGTTAGACCCATCAAAGTAAACGTCGAGAAAGAGTTTCTCAAAACGGTACTTTCTACTCGGATAAATCCTTTCGAATACTAACATTTGTTGTTTCATCAATTCGTGGGTCAATTCGGAGTCGAGCTTGCACAAGATAAGACTTTTGACATCATATTTTAATCACTTTTCTGCTTCTCCTCCTCAAAAATAGCATATCAAATGTTGTTTTTGTAAACGTTTTGATTAAAATATGCCTTTTTGAGTCTTATGAGGAGAAATCAACAAGACTTTAAGATTTAAGAACGATGTTTGAAATCAAGTACTCCCCCTCAACAAGTGATTACTTATTGAGGTGTAATACTTGTCTTTTGAGCAGAATTGTAGAAATCATGAAAAGTTTGTTAATTCTACTCAAAAGTAAGAAGCCTTCGCTCCTTATATTAGGATTGTGGCACTGAAGCGTACCACAGGGTCCTTTAAATACAAAGTGTGGGTTGTACATTGTTATATGTGCACAAGCCTTAATAATTACAAATCAAATCAAATAAATGAAAATATTGAAATTTTGGTACCGAAAGAATGTAATCTATGCATCAAAGTCTGTGAACTGTGGATCTGATCGTTTAAATGTCAAGACCGGAAATGAAGGACGAATACCAATGTAGCTTTCCAACCTTCTGATCTGTTGACGACGGTACAGCCTCTCTTCAATGGTATGGACAAAGTTGCGTATCATTCTACGTCCATTAGCTTTCCACCTTGTTTCTCGACCTTCTTTCAACCTTTTCTTCTCATCATCTAACCTTTCTGCCAATCCATCACGAACTCTTAGAAGTGTCTCGTCACAAAACTTCGGAATTTCATCAAACCACATAAGACGAAGTTTATTCTTCTTGTTGAGGTAGATGATTCCGAATGATGGTTGTTGCACGAGAGTATACTGTGATAGCTCTAGAATTCCTGGAAATATGAGCTGTGGTTTGGTTAGGTTGATGGTGTTCTGATAACTCTCCATGCCTATTTGAAGATCTTCCACCCTTTCTTGAACTATAACTCGTCTGATGTAGAGTAGTAGAGAGGCGATGAAGTTGTATTGAGTTTCCCTTGGGAAGTTAAGCATTTTTCCTTGAACCTTCTCCAAATACATGTCTTCAATGTCATTCAGGTTCAAATCTGGGAAGTCTGCTTCACAAAACTTGTACTTCTTCTCGTCTAGTCTCTTGACGACGATTTCCTTCATGAAAGCGTAGTTGAATCTTTTCTCTTCCACGATCTCCATTATGGCAACGATACGAAGCGGTTGCTTCACATTTTCACTGGACTTGAGATGTAGTCTGTGGGTATAGCCAAGCTTTCGTTTTTCCGGCCAGTGTTGAATACCGAGAAGAGCTTCTCTGTTGTATGTGACAACTGATTTGCAGTAGATTGGTGCGGACTCTTCAATGTCAGGTAGTTCATATCGGGCTGCTGGAATTGAAAGTGTCAGTGAAGATGCATATCGTTCCTTTGAAGTTTCGTGAGCGTGTTGGAGATATCGGAAGTCGTTGTTGAAGAAGTGTCTGTAAGGGATCTTGGGTCTATCTGGAAAGCCTAGTAGAGGCAACGGTTTTGTCCAATCTGTGAAGTAAGGTGTCTTCTTTTCTGTGTCGACATTTGATTCAGGGTTGAGCCAGTCGAATGAGCCGGATAATGCGCAGGCTATGTTCTCCATATGGTAATCAAGTTCGACTTTATTTCCTGACCTTTTCTTCAGAAAGTCCGTAGCTTCACGGTTGATCCTTCTCAGTTCTGCTTTTGACAACCGTTCAACTTGAAGACCCGACATAATACTCTGAGTCATCTGCAAAGTATTTCCAGGCATTGGTTCTTCAGTCTCAAGTGATGGTTGTGCTTTGATCATTTCGGTCAACCAATCAGAATTAGGAGCTTCGTCCACATCTAGCCATGAGAAGTGAGTGGTCTTTTGCTTCTTTTTCTTTGACTTTGACGACTGCTTCTTCTCTTTAGTCTTTGTTGTAGATGATGGACCAGCTTGAAATTCAGGAATTTCTGATTCGGGAATTGCTGATTCTGGTTCTTCCTGAGTATCAGCTGGTTGAAACATAACTTGTTCTTCTGATTGTGTCGGACCGGAGCCGGATGCTGGAGCTTGTTGTTTGGAAGGAGGAGCCTTGGAAGTCTTGTGCGGCTGTTGTGAAGAAGATGGTCCTTTTGATTTCTTTGACTTCTTGCTTTTAGGATCAGAATCAGGATCATCATCTTTCCTTGGTCGTTTGTGCTTGCCGGCTGCTTCCTTGCATGATTCTTTCGAGGCAATGGTTTGAAGTGCCTCGAACATTGTTGACTCTTCAGGAGTTTTGTCCTCCTTATTCCTTAGCTTTGCAGCTAACAGGGCTTGAAGTTGTTCAGTTGAGAGTTCATCTGGAGATGGAGGAGCCCTGTCGGTGCGAAGGTAGAAAGGAGTAGACTCAAGCATACGCTCGATGCTGTGCTTGATCCTGGAGTTCAGCTTTGTACGAATCGGCTCTATAAGTTCAGACACAGCTGGTGTAGCAATTGCAGCAAGATTATCATGAAGATATTCAGTGGTGTATTCCTTGATCATCCCACCCATGTCGGCATACATAAGCTTGTCGACAAGTGCATTTGCTTCCTGGAGATCTTTGACTTGTGAAGTCAAAGTTTTGACCTGTTTTGAGAGCAGTTGGACTTGGTCATTAAGGTCTCCAGCTTGATGTTGTGTCTCCTTCCTTTTCTTCCTTGCCAAATCAAAAGCTTTCTTGATCCGTTTTGATGCTGTCAAAGATGCTTTGCCTCCCTTCCGTTTCTTGATTGATTTGCTTTTGGATGTTTTCTTTGTTGGTGGTGGTGAAGAGTGATGTGATGATGATGATGAAGATGATTCATGCTCTGGTTTTGATGGAGGAGGTGAGGGATCCCTTGGAGGTGTGCCTGATGGAGTCGGGGGATTCTGTGAAGATGAGTGCGGAGGACTGTTGATAAATTGATCAGTGTCAATGAGTTCTTCGTCTTGATCGAGTCCACGAAGCAATCTATCCGTCTCCTCTTTAGCTTTCCTCTTGATTTCTTCATCTCTCTGAACTTGGGCAACGAATTCAGGTGTGATGTACTCAATCTGTTCTTGCTCTTTATCTTCCTCTGTAGCTTCTTCCATGATAGTGTTCCCTTCAGGGTCACGTTGTTCAGTTTCTGTCTGAGGAACTACAGTGCTACTAGAGCCAGCCTCATGTCCTTGAAGATTAATCGGTGTTTGATGAGGTTGTGGATGTTGGAGATTAAGTAGTACAGCTGCCCTGAAATCTTTCTCTTCCTGCTTCTTTTCAACCCTGGTGTCGACAATGATACTCTTGAGTTTTTGTTTGTCAACCAGTGGCTCTGCAGTTGGTTCATCTTCTGTTTCTTCATCACGAATAGCATCACTTGGTTCATTAATGGTAATACCCTTACCTATTCTTTGTTCTTGCTCGGCAGTTTCCTTGCTTAATTGTTTTGTCAGTTCAAGCCCTGGAAATTCCTCTTCTTCATCTTCTTTGTCATCCTGAGCCTTTGACCTTCTTTCATAATCTTCTTCGTCATCTGATTCAGAGCCGAACTCAGAGTCGGTTTCCGTTTCAGGTGATGAGGCTGATGGTTCATCTTGTGGAATCTGCTTTGAAGCAGCTTTCCTTCTTGGTCTGGTGGGTGGCTTTTGGGCAGTCTTTGGTTGTTGTGTAGTAGTGGTACTGCTAGTGCTTCCAGACTTGACACCCCTCCTGCTTCGGGTTTGAATAATTGAAGCTGGTTCTTCTTCTTTCTCAGTGTAACCAACTCTCCCAGCTTTGAATGCTTTGTCATAAATCTTGTAGTTTTGAGTCTTTCTGATATCATCATCCAAGAAATGATCAGGGATTCTCATTCCTTTTGTCCTTGGAACGAATCTGATGGACTTGACGAAGGAAATTCTAGGATCTTTGTTGAATATGTCCTTTGGTTCAGTCCTGTCGTGCATCCTCTTGATGTAGTCAGGGGTTTTCTCACAGAAGTATTCGATGAGCAATTTTGTGAATCTAATGAACGGAATCACGGTCCTGTCACGGTCAGTCTGAATGTGATGGATCATGTCGCTCATTACGGGTGCAGCAAAGTCAATATGTTTCATTGTCATCATTCCCCAGAATACTTGCATGTGCTCTAATCTTGGATGCTCATGACCACTACTTCTTCCAGCAATAGATCTGACAATCAACATGTAGAAAGTTCTCCATGGTTGAGGCAGATATTTGACGTTGAACTTTGAAAGTTTTGTGAGTGATTCATTATCAGGAATGTCGTATCCTAGATCAATGAAGTAGTCAAGGATTTCCAGTTCGTTCAACATCAGATGAAATTCAGTGGGAGTCGGTAACATAAGAACTGTGCGAAGAACATCAAGATCTACTGTGTATCTTTGTCGATCCAGCTCGACAGTAAATGATTTGTCGTCCAAATTCGCCTTAGCAGTGTACCAGAACTGATGAATGTAGAAAGTTGGTACTGATGTAGACTTTGTAAGCATGGGCTTGCATGGATGAGCCAGTAGTATGTCTTTGACAATCTTGCATGTGTCTTCAGGAATACTGAGTTTGTTGAAGTCAATGCGAAGAATGTTTTGGTCAATTAAGACATTGTAGTCTGCAGGTAGAAATTCACCAAGTGCAAGTAGTGGTAGATTCTGTTATTGTGGAACTGATTCATCGTGTTGAGCCATTGTGTTCTGAAAGTGTCATGTCATGAAATCAAACATCCAGATTTGTTAGTCATTAGTCCGAGTCCATGTTTGATATTCAAAGACATAAATGTTGCATTCATGGTTCAATTAATTAATATGTGATTAATGACGGTATTAATAATTAACATGTAACATAGATGACTTAGCAGTTAATCATTTAAAGCACATACATCTTTTGGCAACATGTCTAATAGCACAAAACAATCACAAGTTAATGAACCTTATTACAATACACACATTCATGAGGATTCATCCAATATACAAGTTTTCGAAAAGTTACACACGATCTCGAAGATATTACAAACTATGTTCTCTAAAACTATCACTAATGAAAATTTCGATAACTTTTGTCCAAGAAAGATCTCGATAATTTTCCAAAGAAAGATCTCGAAATGTTTGATGATAAAAAATTCTCGAAAACCCTTTAGTTGAGTTTTTTTGAAAACATTGTCTGAAAAGATCTCGAAATTTTTGACAAAAGATCTCGATAATTTTATGTTGAAAAGATCTCGATAACTTTATGGATTTCGAAAATATTTCTCGAAAACTTTGTTGAGAGATTTCGAAATTTTTCTAAGATTTTCTCGATAACAGGACTTATGAAAAGATCTCGAAAAATTTTGAAAGATCTCGAAAAAGTTTATGAGAAAAGATCTCGAAACTTTTTTCTCGAAAAAAAAAATTCTTATACAAGAATTTTTTCGAATTCTTTTGTAGACCTACGTTTTCGAAGATTTGTTGAATCCTTGTATGAGACCTGGTCATAATATCATGATAACAGCAGTTAGAACCTTAACGAGGTCATCACAAAAATCTCGAAAACATATGAACCCTAAATTATCTAGAACATTTTTAACGAATAATCATGGTGTAAAATTAATGAAATGCAACAATTAACACATATAAGAACACGTTAAGACAGTTTAATTAGACTCAATACCACAGAAATGAAAAGCCCCAATTTAACGAAGAACCCTAACTATCTAGATCATGCAAACTGAAGGATTGGAACAATTAATAAGCACAAACATGATTCATACACTTAAACTAACATATCCCACCAATAATATTCACATAAACAACACCCAATTACAAAAACCCAATTCGACTTAAACCCTAATTTTCGAAAACAATCCAAACGTGATAACTGTTATGATTAGGTGTTAGGGATATGATTAGATATCGTTTAAGAATAAAAGCCCTATGGTTTCATAACCTAAAACACATTATCACATATGAATCAAGATTTTCGAGAACCCTAGTCCTCCGAATCACAATTGTGAGAAATCTAGCCATTAAAAACACAATTGGTAAAAAACCATTCGTTATAATAGACTAAAGATCATTTAGGTACTTACGGTTTGATGATTTCTAGCTCGGATTCGTGTGTTTGATTTTAGCCGTTTGATGAGTTGTGGTGTGTTTGTTTTTGATTTTTTTTTGTATAACGAAAAAATGGACGGGGGGGGGGGGTTTGTTTTGTTTGTATTTTAGAATCTTTTTGACAATTTGGCAAATTTGGTCCCTAGACTTCATAACAATTATTAATAAGGTCCTAAGCTTAAGTATTTAACGGTTAAATGCAACGACCATTATTGGTAAAGACATACTAGGCTAAAAGAAGTGAAAAAAGTAAAAGAAATGATACGAGAGATAACCTTTGACGTTCCACCAATGTTAGAAAACATCATAGCTACTAGAAATATGCAAGTACACATGTTTGAACAAGATTTTTGAATTTTGAAGAACATTTTCTCCCCCTCAACACTTGGTGTGAAAATATTGAAATTTTTGATAAACCAAAGTGTTGTCGAAGATTGTGTACATGCATATGAAAAACAAAAGAAAATAAAATAAAGGTAAATAAAATGTAACATCTTTTTGGTATTTTTGAAGATTTTTTGATTTTGTATTTTTGTTTTTGATAAATATTTACAAAAAGAATTTTGGTATTTGACTCAGTTAATTGTTTTCAAGAAAAGATTTTAGATCATCTGGAGTCAAACACCGCATACCAATCCGGTGGACCAGTTCAGCAAACCTTGATGGAGCTAAAGGTTTTGTGAACAAATCTGCCAGTTGGTATTCAGTACCCACAAAGTATAACTCTATTGTACCCTTTTCAACATGCTCCTTGATGAAGTGATAACGGAGATCAATGTGCTTAGACTTTGAATGCAGAACTGTGTTACATGAGATTGCTATCGCACTTTTCGAATCACAATACATTGGAATCTTGTTGAATAAGTAACCGTAGTCCATTAGTTGTGTACGCATCCAAATGACTTGTGCACAACAAGCATACATGGCAACGTATTCAGCTTCTGTAGATGAAAGTGAGGTGCAATCCTGCTTCTTTGACTGCCAAGACACGATTTTATCTCCTAGAAACCGCAAACCACCAGAAGTACTTTTGCGTGCATCCATACACCCTGCATGATCAGCGTCTGAAAAAGCTATTAGTTCAAAACTGGAATCCTTCGGATACCAGATCCCCAAGTTAATGGTTCCCTTTACGTATCGAAGGATTCTCTTAGCCTCATTGAGGTGACGTTCAGTAGGACTAGACTGATAGTGAGAGCACACAAATACAGCAAATACAATATCCGGTCTGCTAGCGGTGAGATACATCAGTGACCCAATAATACTTCGGTACTTTATGGGGTCAACTGGTTTCCCATTTGGATCCGCATCTAACTTAGTTGTGTTAGCCATACGAGTATTGTAAGTATCACAACTTGTCATTCCATGTTTCTTAATTATCTCAAGTGCATATTTGGACTGATTTAGGAAAATTCCACGGGGAGACTGATGAACTTGTAGTCCCAAAAAGAACATAAGTTCACCCATCATTGACATTTCAAAATTTTGTTTCATTAATCTGGCAAAAGCATTTGAGTACTTTTTGTTTGTTGAACCAAAAATAATGTCATCGACATATATTTGCACAATTAAAACATCTTCCCCGTATTTTTGAATAAACAACGTTGGATCTAGTAAACCTTTAGTGAAAGAATTAGCAAGCAAGAAAGCAGTAAGTTTATCATACCACGCCGTGGGGGCTTGTTTTAGACCATAGAGAGCCTTCTTAAGTCGGTAGACATGATTTGGGTGCTTTGGGTTGACAATCCCTCTGGCTGACTAATGTATACCTCCTCACGTAATTGACCGTTCAGAAATGCAGTTTTCACATTCATTTGATAAACGACCATGTTTTTGTGAGCAGCGTATGCTAAAAATATTCGAACAGCTTCGAGTCTAGCCACTGGTGCAAAAGATTCCTCAAAGTCAATTCCTTCCTCTTGAGTATATCCTTTAGCTACCAAACGTGATTTGTTACGAATAACATTGCCTTCTGCGTCCAACTTGTTTTTCCAAATCCATTTTAGCCCAATGACATAAAATCCATCCGGTCGTTCAACTAATTCCCAAACTTCAAGACGTTTGAATTGGTTGAATTCCTCTTGCATTGATTCAATCCAGTTGTCGTAAGTGAGAGCTTCTTTAATATTTTTAGGTTCTTCATGACTAACTGTTAGAGAATAAATGCCATGTTCGGCATCGGAGTGAAGTTTTTGTCTAGTCATTACTAGAGCTGTTGGATGACCAATAATGTTGACAATTGGATGGTCACGAGTCCAATGATGTGTTGAAGGGTGGGGGTTACGAAACTTCTGCATATTAGTTGCTTCCAAGTTGCGTGTTGACGACTCAGCAATATCTGAAAGGTTTGGAGTCGGAGCAAACGGATTGAAGAACGCATTTGGATCATAATTTGCAGGTTCAGGTACTTGTAGTTGGTTCAGATCTTCAGTTCGATTGTCGGTGTTGGAAGCGGTTTGTTCTTCTATTGTATCATATACAACATTTTGAAATTCTTTAAGCTTATGTTCCAATTCAACAATCTCATCGACGTATGACTTAACTTTGTTTCTGGTTTTGCGTTTATGTTCCGTGAACTCAGCTTGACAATTTGACAACTCCGTTTTAGTTTGTAAAATGACTGTATCAAGTTGTGCAATTTGTTTTTTGTGTTCAAACTTGATGCGTAGGGATTGCTTACGCACTTTGTTTTACCTCTCAAGGGATCTCAAGAGGCTTACAATCCCCACCAGGCAGTGTACCTGACCGATGTAGTATAGTGTAGTGGCAAGTACCGGGGGATTGATCGTTCTCTCACAGGGAATAGTGTTCGTTAGGTTAAAGACTACTCTAATTAAGGTATAAGGGTGGAGGATGATTATTTTTGTATTTTTATGTTTTTTAGAAAGCAGTAAAATCTCGTTTTTGAAGGAGTGGGCGGAATTAGTTGCTAGTCAACTAACCCAAGTTATCTACTTATGCAATTAAATTAAAGTTTTGAGAAAACAATGGTGGGGAAAGTAGTGTTTACTTAGATTTCATTACTCCCTAACTATCTTTTACCATGTAATTAGTATGTTGAGTTTGCGTGGATGACGGGTGTATTCCTAACAAGTCGTAGGGAGTGCGTTCAATTCCCTAACTCTATAAGCTCCTACCTCACTCTATGACGATACGTCAAGTATCCTATCATAAGCTCACCGATAGCAACCTACGCATGAAATACTACCTTAAAATCGATTAACGCACATACGATTCACGTTTCCTAAGACGTTCAAGCTTGTTACCGTATAGGAGGTTAGCCAGTTTTCTTAAGTCTAACGTAGATGAAACATTCATCCAAATCACAATCACAACATACACATCACATGATAATCAATAGTTAGGTTTCATTAGATCTAAGCAAACACAAGTTAATTTAGCCTAGCATGTTAAAGGAAAGAAAAGCACAAACATAAATCATACAACACATAGACATATTGTATGGATTGAATGAAGACTTATCTTAGATTAAACATGCAAGTTAGAGGGGTAAAAGTACCCTCTAAGGTCTGTGATACACGAGCTAGGGTTTAACCCTTAAGTTCTCCACCAAGTTCCTCTTTTAAAACAATAAAAATCGTCCTATATATATAGATAATACGGGCTGACGGCGTCAGCCCAAGGTGTGACGCCGTCACGCCGACGATTAGGGTTTTGTGATGGCCTTCTTGACGTCGTCACGCCGCCTTGTTCCAGATCTGACGGCCTTCCCTGACGCCGTCACCAAACTAGGCCAAAAACTCTCTGGCCCGTCATGAGTAACTTCCAATTTCTTCACTTCATTTGTTCCTGACGTCGTCACGTTGAAGCTTGTGACGCCGTCACCTTCTGTGCACTTTAGGGTCTTTTGAGATTTTGTTGTTTTCCGCACTTTTTCACTCCGAAAACGCCCGAAAATGCTTCTTTTGTGATTTTCTCCTCAAAAGTACCTAAAATGAGAAAAGAAACGACTTTGGGTGAAATCCGATCAAATAATATACGAATTAGGACTCAAACTGACCCCTAAAAACGTAACATTTTTCGTCTCATCAAATACCCTTACACTTGAGATTTGCTTGTCCTCAAGCAAATGCGCTTTTATTCCAATTAAAATACAAGTTAGAGGTCATTTAATGCGAACATAAAAGTAATTACAAGAATTAGTCGTTCCACTTTACTCAAAATAAGCACGGAGAAAATATACTAGCACCTCTCATGTAGTGTTTGGATACTCACATCTCTCGGTTGATAATATGTAAATATAATGTAAAGGAAATGGATAATATCACTCACTACCTGACATAGTAAATAGATTACCATAGGCTTGAGAGAGGATCGAAACCTTCTCCACTTAGGCGTAAGCACCTAGGATAACTATCAAAGAGGGCTTTACAAAAGGGTTATAACGGGAGGTTTAGGGATATGGAAAAACACGGTTTGGTTGGATAAGGGATAGTTTACTGGTGGCTAGTCAATCATCTTGGTTAGTTACATATACAAGTGGCGTTGCCAAGCCAAGACTAGACTCAATCTTAAACTATCGAAAACAAAATGAAATAAAAACAAAACATAACTTAGAAATAAAAGATAGGTGCGGATGGTAGTCCGTATGTTTTTTTTTTTTTTTTTTTTTACCCTACCATCCAAAATAATACATCAATGGGGATTAAGCTTTCCCCTTACACTTGAACTTTTACATACTTTACATTTACTATTCTACGACTCGTATTGAAATAATCAAAACACTTGGAGTACTTTTAAAAACGTTTTGCACATATGGGGGTAATAAATGATGTTCTTCCCCATTACTCCATAACATTAGTACTTTACCCATGAGTCCCAATCATCCCAAAACAATATGTACAAGATATGACTCGACTTAGCAACAACGTAACCAATTAGATAATTGACAAGGGTTTAACAAATAACAATAATGCACTAAAAATGAGTGCATACAAGGTAGGCTAAGGCGATTTGGTTGCACATTTGGGGGTGGATTGTAAACAAATTCTTCCTTTAAGTATGATGCTTAAAGTTAGAAACGAAAGGATAGGCTCTGGAGGGTGTACTAGGGGTATCGTGTACCAAAAATGGGTACATCGCAAAGGTGTGGGAGAATTACTTGACCAATGTAGTCAATGTAATTATAATACAGGTGTAAAACATGGGTTATCCTAATGCCTCTTATCATGTAGTTAATCCTAATCTACACGAATGTAGTCTCACTTGTGGACTCGGAATGGTCACTGACGCAAGTTCTAGAATCTAAGTACTACCGGTACACACATAAGCATTAAAGTTGAATGCTTCTCTTCCTACCAATTCTAGGGGTGAACCTCACATATTTGGGTGGAAAATTTTTAGTGGTACGGTTTTTGTGCTAGTCATAAATTCTCCTATCCATGAGACGCTTATTAGGACTAAAGTTTCACTCCTAAATAATGTAAAAAATTTTAAATTTGCGCTAAAATTACCCTAACGAGTGTTTCTCTCAGTTTTATTACACAATTACTATCAAACAAGCAAAAATCAAGCATAATGGTATCCTATGAGGTATCATTAATCTACCCTTATTTACCCCCCTTACACTTAAGTTGAACATTGTCCCCAATGTTCGAAAATAAGGAATTGAAAAGATAAAAAGGTTAAAAGAATGAAATCGGATACTCCCCTGATTCGTTCTTTATGCAAGTGAAGTAACATGGTTAGATCCTCCTCCAAGAAAATGAACTATCAAAGCTTCCCTTCCAGTATATGCATCATCTTCTTGTCTTAAATAACCTGTTAAAATGGAAATACTACAAGAAACCTCGCGTAAAATCGGCGGCATTATTCATATATATATAGACGTTAACCTAGAAAGCAAGTAAGATATAATGCTTGTGGAATGAATTTTCTACAGGTTTCCTGGAATTTATAAGATGAGATTTTAACAAACATACAAGTTCCGTTAGAAAACTTAATCAACAAATAAATTCCAGAATTTTACACCTGACGTCGTCAGGTATTAACCCCTGACGCCGTCAGAGTGGTCTGACAGAAAGTTTTAGTTGTGTTTCCGGAAAATTTCTTGGAAAACCTATGTCTTAATTCCTGGAAATTCTGCAGAAAATCATTATGACTCGATACAAGCATTTGACTCTAACAACTACGAGTATGTATGCTTATTATTTATTGTTGTGATTCATGTTTCGATATGCTCTTTTAAACGTATTTAGATTTCCCTTACACTTAACTTTTGCAAAATACCTTTATATGTGATTAAGACGAAGTTAAAAACAAAATAAAGCATTTTTACAATCAAGTTAAAATCATGAATCTCAAACAATAACAATAGACATGCATACGGAAACAAATAAAAAACATAAAAACAAACAAAGATAGGCATGGGGTGCCTCCCACGAAGCGCTTTTCTTTATTAAAGAGTCTTGTAGCTAGACTCGAGGCTTTGCCTCATCTAGTGTCGCTTATGCTCACGTACCCAAGCGTGAGCCATCTAATTGTTCCCTCATCTTTTTTATACTCATCATTCAACTCTAAACATCCACGATAATAATTCTTGTTCTTTTCGTGGGAATACTTAATGCCCTTCTTCTTATCGTTCTCACTTAGTATATTAATAGGGGGAAATCTATTACATGCCTCGATCGAGAAGTCTCTAAACCTACGGTGCGTTCGAGCCATTTGGTACGTGTAATCCTCATCCCCCTCCGAGAATGTAATTATACCCTCAACAAGTTTTTCATCTAGTCCCGTTAACTCCTTAAAGGGTTTTCCTAATATGACTTGAGTTAACTTACTATCGATGAATTCAC
>LBNU01016982.1:0-15066 GCA_014162995.1 Artemisia annua | reverse complement strand
CTAAGTTATTTTTAGACTCCATAATTTTAGCAATTTGATGTTCTAACTCTTTTTCGTGAAGAGAAGATTTTAGAAAAGCAGCTTCAATGCCTTTTTCCCGTTGGATCAGGTTTTCCGCGTTTGACAGTTGAAATTTATAGCACTCAATATCCCTAGTTAATAATGCATTTCTCTCTTTCAATCTAGCATTAAGCTCATGAAATTTAATGTTTTGAGATTGACTAGTCATAAGAAGGGACTGAATTTCTGAATCTGGACCAGACGAAGGATCAAAATGTTCAACGTGAGCATTGTTATCATTAACAGTTTCATTATCCGAATCATCAAATGTGACAACCGGGTTAATTTGAAAATCATCAAATATAACTTTTGTGTCCATTTGAGTATTCGTGTGTGTAGATAACAATGAATCATTTTGAACTCCTTGTTCCTTGTAAGATTCAGATGCAGATGGGGAGGCAATTTCATGTATGAGGCATGAGTTAAGATCAGTTACCTGAGAAAGACCATCGGTGTCATAAACTGGGCCTGAGTCACTTATGTGGAGTTCATGCATGTTGGCCATCAGCATAACATCAGCTTCCAAATCATCCATGTCATCATCGGAATGTGCATTAGCCATGAAGCTGTTGTCAGTTGCATTCGTGTTGTTGCGGGCCTCATCTTTGAGAGCAAGGAGTAATGCCTGTTTNCAGTTTATAGCATTGATGACCGTTTATTCCGATTCAGTATTCCTATGTCAACCAATCTTGCCTTTCTCTAAGGGATCACCATTTTCCTGAATCCTCCATTGTTGTTAAACCGTTGTCCAGAATTGGAGTTACCCATATTACCACCCGATCCAAATCTACCACTGTTACGATTCTGAATTTCAACGCGACCATCGTGAATGACAGCTTGATTCCTTGTACTTGAAGATGAACGAAGATGATTGTTGGACTTGTTTGAGAATTTGCTGAAAGCCCGAGCAATGAGTGCAATTCCTTGGTTGAGACTGTTAAAGTCCTCATCATCATCGTCATCATTAGCAGTAAGTGGTGTAGACAAGGTGTCATTGTTGTCATATGAGGCAAATTGATTTGCGGGAGGGTGAGTTGTGGAATCATAAGATGAATACGGAGATGGGTTGTTGAGATAAGCCTGTTCTGGATGATAAACATTGTGTTGTAATGGTGGAGCCGGAACATGTGATTGAGCAACAAGCGCCAAAGAGTTTGTAGGTGGGGGGCTGTGAGTAGTTTCCTCTGAGAGCGCGATCATTGTCAACTTCATGTTGATGATGTTTCAGATAGTCATACAACAAACCATATGGTGTTTCATGAAGGTTTCTTGCTTGTCGAACAAATGTCACATACTTCTACCAATCAGGACCAAGACATCCTAAGAACTTCGTGTTGACAGCAATCTTCGGTAAGATGATGTTGTGTCTGTCGAGGTCATTAATGATGTTCGTGAAGCAGTGATAGTATGACTCAAGTGATTCCATTGGCTCAATCATGAAATGTGTGTATTCCATGTAAAGTTTTGACTCCATGTCCTCCTGATTCAACTGAGTTCCTTCCATTAGGAGATGAACATGTTCCCACATAGCCTTAGCAGTTTTTTGAGCATCAACACCGCGAAAGATCGGATTAGGTATGCCTTGAAGAATGTAAATCATGGCATATTCATCTACTTCTTTGTGAAGTAATTGTTCAGCAGTAAGTTGAGCATCAGTGAGAGGTCTGTGTGAGTCTGGTATGGGTAGATCAGCATTAGGATTACCAGGGACAAGGTTAGTCGGTGTTACAAATGGACCTTCATTGATAACTTGTCTCATGTATTTTCCATGTGGTTTCTTGAGTTCAAGAAATCTTAGGAATCGACTTGACCACTGAACATAATTACCGGATGTGAGCATAGGTGGTGTGTCAAGTGAACCTGCTTCATGTCTTGATTGTTGAGTAGTGATGACTTCACACATTTGGTCAAACCAATGAGTTTGTTTCGACGGTTGAGTGATTTGTTGCATTGGAAATGGTGGAGGTTGAGGCAGTTGTTGATGTTGATGCATCATGACATGTTGTTGAGAGACCATTTGATTATATGGATATGATTGTTGAGGTTGTTGTTGTTGATATTGTTGTTGTTGTTGACGAAACAATTGTGTTTGATGATAGAGTTGCTGATGATGAAAGTTGTAGTACGGTGGTTGAGACATGATGAAAGACTTGTGTGTAAATGGATCTTGTAGAAGGTATAAGTGTTATGCCAAGCCTTGTAAACTTTCCCAAGTGTGTTTTCGAAACTTTGTTGAAGAATATCTCGAAAAGCAGTCAAAGTCCAAAGTTCTCGATAAATTACCAAAGTTCTCGAAAATTTACAAAATTTCTCGAAAAAACACAATTATCGAGAAAAATTTTAAGATTTTTCGAAATCTTTGAGTTTTGTGAATTTAGCAAAGTTCTCGAAAATAATGAAAAATATTTCGAAAGTTTTTCAAAGATCTCGAAAATCAGAAGATTTCAAAACTTTAGAAAAGTTCTCGAAAAGTTTCAATTTTTCGAAAAAAATTACAACAATTATCGAGATTCTACAAGCTCGATAATATCCAACGAGTCGAAGTGTTTTCTTTCTTATACAAGAGAGAAAAGCACTGAGTAAGCAACGGAAACACTTTAGGAGCAACGAACAAAGATCTTGAAAGTTTAGGGTCTAAGATTTCGAAACTTTGTTAAAAGTTGGCAGATTTTTGTTTTTGTAAAAAGCAATCCAAAAACACGTTTTAAATCCAAGATTCTTGTACAACTAACCTTAAAATGATGAAATCTTAAAAAAAGTTGCAAACTTGAACCACTTTTCAAAAATTTGAAATTTTTCGAAAAATAGTACAAATAACGAATCTTAAAATTTTTTGAAAAAATTTGAAACTTTGTTGGTTGTTTGAGTTTGTAACACAAGTTTGAGGACAAAGATGTGATAAAAACACGAAACAAACAAGAAAGTTACAAGCTTTAACAAAAAATAACGAGTAAAAACACTAGTTTTGGTTCGTTGGAAACAAAAACAAAACATACACCTTCTTCTAGCGATTGATACCACTTGTTAGGTCACCATATTGTAAACACAAGTATTGATTTGAAAGAAATAAGATGAGAAATAGAGTTTGGTTGATTAGATTAAATATGAAGAATAAAAGTGCAAGAGTTTCCGTATGAAAATGAAATAACCAACAAGTGTAAGAAGATACATAAGGTCCTATTTATAGGTGAGGAATAGGGCAACATTCCCTTCCTCCCTATCTTTCTATTTCGTGTGGGCTTGAGGCCCATTGGACACTTAGTGGTCTTACACATAAAACATAAATAACTTAAGTAATTTAGCAACCTATTACATTCACTGAAATAACCGAGACTTGACTAAACGTTGATAAACTTAGGTCCTAACACATGGCTTTGGCATCTGGCTAGCTATTCTCTCCGATTCCCAGTTTGCTTCTACTCTGGCTAATCGATCAAACATCAATCTTAAGGTCCTTTAGTTTTCAACAACTTTTTGTTATCTTTCCTTTTATCCTTTTCTATAACCACTGCTTCCCGTTGTTGGAGAGAGGACATATATATTATTTCGTTAAATGTGTTTTAGTTAAAATTTTCTGAGTAGCTATGGATTGATTATATTACCATTTGGACGTGCAGGACAAATGGCGGACCCTGAGTACAAGCTCTGAAATGTCTGACAACAAACAGAGAGTTAGAGCTCGTAGGTTAGGCACTGTCAACTTCTCCTGAACATTTTGACATGATTTCTTGTTATTATCTTGCTCACCTAGTTTTTTTTTATGGTGTTTAGTTTGTCATATCAAAACGATGGACATAGTTTCGGTTTGGTTTTTTCGGTTTTTCAGTTTTCGGATATCCAAAATTTTTCGTTGACGGTTTTATGTTAGACCCACTATTTTAGCTAAGTTTTTTCAATTAGGATATCCGAAATTTCGGATAACAATTTTATATATCCGAATATCCAAATATCTATAATTTTTGAAAAACTTTTATATGAGTTCCAAAATTGACATTTCATAAAACCCAACTTTTTAATAAATTCTGATCAATTTTTCGGATATCCGAATACGGATATTTTTTGAACACCCGCAACCTAAATCAAGAAATCCTAGAAAGTAAGATGAATATTTTGCCGAAAAATAAATAAGATTACATAACATGTATATAAAAATGAGATGTGTGAACATATATGAAATAAAGAAAACTAACGAATTTATTGTAATGTTAGCTAAATAAACATCCGTTACGAATTATCTAATATATGTGTCTTTTAGTTTTTGGACATTGGTGATACTTGTATCAAAACTAATATGTATATATTTTTTTATTAGTTTTATGAATATTAATATGTGGCGGTTCGGTTTTTTCGGTTTGGGTTTTCATACAAAACCAAAAACAGAACCAAAACTTTTGTTTTTTTTAAAACCAAACCGCACCATCAGTTTTAGAACTGGTTCGGTTTTTTTGAATGTGACTAGCATTTTTCACTATCTTCTTTAACGTGATCCATGGGTCGGATCACGATTCACTTTAGTAGGGTCATGGGTCACATCAAATCCGATCCAAAATCCGACCCGTTGACACATCAACCAATGTATATATGTGATACATCGAGTGCTTACGTATCTTATGCATGCTTAAATGAACAATGTTAGGTTCCACAACAGAGAGATAACGAGGAGAGTGAGTTTTATGCTCTTTACTATATTAAGCTCTTTATTGAGACCGCTCCTAAAAGTTTTAGCCCATCAGGTGGATACCCATATTTTGTAAGTTTCATTCTACTGCTCGTCCTTTGACATTTCAGAGTCAACCAATATATTTTGCAACTTCATAGCTGTTAGTAATCTAAGTTATTACTGATTTTATTATTTCCTTTTATCTCTGCATTCAGATGAAGAAAGACTGGTTTAACTCCGAAGGTTTAGAAAGCTTTCACAAAGCTCTCGAGTCATTGTTTGGTTAGAAATGCCGATTCCATTGCTTATGCTTGGTATAATGTTTGAGGAATGGGTATTACATTAGAATGAGCCCTATATAACTACTACAAAGTTGTTTTCTTAAAAAGTGTAACACTTAGTGTGGGCTCTCATTAGTGTGGGCTCTTATCATAGAATAAAGCTATGGGTTTTAATTCTACTCTTTCGTTCCACATCGACTAACCAAACAATGACAATGAATACTAAAGGCATCCTTTCTGATACCTAGATGAGATCCACGTAGATTACATTTTTTCTAAAGATCAAAAGATCATATCCCCACCTTCCATTCCACTTTCATCGAGTGACTCCACTTAAAATTGATTTTTACACTTGAGGGGAATCTAGTCACATATAAAAAGCCAAAATCCCACAATCCATTTTATTCTCTAGCAAAAAAAATTAGGTGTTAATTTTCACAAGTACACAACTGAAATTAATGATCAATTCAACTTACAAAACTTTCAATAATTGTTGTTTTTATTATAAATCTTCGTCATTGATCATAACTTTTTCAGAACTAGGGATCAATTTTAATATTTTTTTTCCTCTAGAATATAGGTTCGAATTATCAATTAACAAATGCTTAACTAGACATGTGTAATAATTTCATTATGAAAGATGGAAATCAGGTTATTGATGATGAAACTCATCTTCGACAGGATTGGGTTTGTTGTTTTTGTTGTTGATGATGTCTAAAATTATTTTATTGCTGAAGAAAATCGGGTTATGGATGAAGAAATAAGGTTATTGCTGAAACAAATGCAGTAGTGGATCTTAAAAAGATGTAGCTGCTATTACAGATAAAATCACACATGATTCTGTTTGGATGGTAAAATCACATGTAGTTATAATATAACTCATGTGTGGTTTTAATAAAAAAATATTGAAGATTACTTGAAAGTATGATGAGGTGTTAGGTGGGTCATGTCAAAAGAAAATATTGCCCATTCGTTAATTATTATGGTAATACAATTAGTTTTTAACTAAAACCAGTTTCAATCTAAACTCTTGTATCAAATAAATTGGATGATGAAAATTTGATATTTTGATATTTAAAGTACTATTGATCTATAAAGAGCGTTTCCCATGATCAAACGCATACATCAAATCAGGGATGAGCACGTAATCCAAAACCAGCAAAAACCAAAACCAGATCGAGGAACCGAGAATCGATCCCAAGGTTGTTTTCGGTTCCGTGTTGGTTCCGGCTCTTCGGGTATAACCACATAGGAACCACCATTTAAAAAATTCTTTATATAAATGCTGTTATAACACAAAAAACACTTACAAACCCAAATCTTTTTCTTATTTTTACACCCATTTACTATACTTTTAAACCAACAACTGTTAATAACTAAAACATAAACACAAACAATCATTCAAATGGTCCCCATTCAAATTCGTAGCAGAAAACTAATGCAAAACAATCCATAAAACTAGGGTTTAGTGTTTTTGGATATAAAATTTAGAATGAATAGACTCATAGGGGAGGAGACGTTTTTATAGGATTGAATGGAAAGAAAGTTTCAAAATTGCCTATTAAAATTCCTTATTTTTATAAATACTCGGCTCCGGGATCGGGAACTAGTAAATCCGAACCAACGTGTCCGAGATCCAAAGTTTTACCCGAAAATGGAACCGGAACAATCGAGTGAGGACCGGTTCGTTTTTTCACGATTCTGATTCGGCTTTCAGTTTTGGTTTCGGTTCAGTTTCTTTTGCTTATCCAAACATCAAATGACATAATCTGTACACTATTGAAAACCAAGGTACCAAATATGTAACTAAATCCATCCCCAAAACCCCCAGACGTCGTGTCTACAGATCCCAAAACCCAAAATACACCGAAATACAAAAGAAAATGGCATCCGCCGGCGCAGCAAGGTCCGTTTTCCGTTCAGCCACCGCCTTCCGTACAGCGGCTTCTAGAACCACATCTGCCGCTGCTAAACCTAATGCCACGTCATCTGCACGCTCTGCCTTCCGTTTCCCCTCACAGAAACCCATGTCTCATCGCATTTTCAGGTTTTTATTCCTTCAGGCTTTTTTTTTTTTTTTTTTTTTTTTTTTTTTTTTTTCGTAAATTTTATGTTTGAAATATTTGTCATTTTTTCTTTTGTGAAAAAATGCAGTTTTTATTTTATTTTTAGTTTAGATGTAATGATAAAAAATATAAAAATTTAGGGGGTGTTTGGTTAAAGCTTATGTTTCATAAGCCTCATTTTTTGGCTTATTTTGGGACTTATGGGCTTATATAAGCCCACATGTTCGAATATAAGCCGAAAAATTAAGCTTATGAAATGTAAGGCGAAAACAAATAAGCGCTTAAGCCCGTTAATAAGCTTAAACAAACACCCCCTTAGTTATCTCGTGTAAAGAAAGCAGATCAACTTAAGCAGTTTGGTTGATCCAATATAAGCAATATGAAACGCCTTCTACTAAAAACCTCTTAGGTTTTTAGAGGAATTAACTAAATTTTGAGTATTGATATAGCTATTTAGCGCATTTTAAATTAATATGAAAAGAAGGTTTAGTACAGTTACCACAATGTAACTTACTTTTACTTTTTAACCATTGGTAGCATGTCACTATTTTACCTGCCTAGAAGGTTAGTTAGTTAGTTACATAATCTTTTTTTCTTACTTAGGAGACTGAGAATAAAAAGTTCAAATCAAGTTGCTTGTTGGTGACTTGGTGTAATTAAACCTGAAGAAAGATATAATACTATTGAGAAATATGTTTTTTTTAGTCTGTAGACACAAAGGGCGCCACTTGATGACGTTGTTATATTTTCTCGTTGTCGCTGCAAATATCAATATACATCTAAATCTTATAAGTCTGTATTGAAACACAAATTTTTGTCATCGAAAGTGGATCTTTATGTGGAACCAGTTAGGACATGTAATGCTGACATATGCTCTTTTGATATGAATTGCTTTTTTGCTGGTGATAATAGAACGAGGGGATCAAATTTTAACTTAGAGGTTTAATTTTGGATTGTGATATTGCTAAAACTAGGTCACCAGTAGAGATGAGCGCTGCGGTTGAATCAATGCTTCCGTTTCACACAGCTACTGCCTCTGCGTTGCTGACATCGATGCTTTCATCTGCTCCTCGGACCTGTGGTTGGAGTATTGAAGGTATATTTCTTTTATGTTGTTTCTTAACGTATCTGCCATGCTTTACAATGTGCAATGCTCATGTTTGCCGTGTGAAAGTTTATGGTATCGTTCTCAGTGCCAATTTTTGTGTACTTATGTGATGCAACTTAACTAGTGTTCATAGTATGTGCTTATAAATGGTATACTAAGTTTAACATGTTAACAATAGTGAGCATTGGAAAATGATAAAAATGCAAATGAATGTTTGGTAGTGTTGGTGTGCATCTCTGTTGTGTTAATGCTGTCAAACAATCTGTCCGCTATTTCATTGAATTATGACTTCAATTTCCTAAAACCTTGCTCCGTAGAGTTTGAAATAGGTTAAAACAGTTCACGTTGTTAAGCAAATGGCAAGCTCTTATTTCTTTTCTTTTACATCTTTTGCTCTTTGAAAATTGTTAGCTTTTATAGACAGTGTAGTTACTTGCGTAGATGTTGACCAAATTGGCCCTTAGGATTTCTAACGATATATTAGTAAAGGGTTGGAGGGTACATTCATCCTTCTAGTCAATTATTTTCAACAACTTAAATACTAGGTGTTGAACGTTTAATAGAATTAAACAAATTGCCACTGTATTTATTTTCTCATAATAGTAGATAAGAGGTGGGTTTAATTTGACTCATATTCTTCTGGTTATCTAATTGCAAAATGAATAAAAGGATGGGAAAGTACATCTACTCTTCTAGCTAGTGAGGGAGATATAGGAATGATTGTGTATCAAGTTAATATAAGATTATCTGATATTTTAAGCACATTATCAATCCAGTTAGGCCGAGTACATCTGAGTCAAAGACTTGCCCTTTCGGGTAACCTCAATAGGGAAAAACCTCATTTGTTTACCCGTCAATCTTGCACACAATGGCTAGCCTTATAGATATTGCTTACGTGGCAGTGGCCCAAGTTCGGCAAAAGATAACTTTTTGCACACAAGTATCTGTCTTTGTAATATATCTGACCATAGCCTTAAAACAGTCTAGCAACTTGTATGTCATATGAAAAAGATTCTTGAATTCTCATCAGAAAGAAGTTTCCCTATTGACAAAGCTTTTAACTCCACTCAGTATTCTTTCCCTTCACAGTTATTTTCTAAAAGAGCACTGCTATCCTACTTTTATTCCTAGTTCATCCTCCTAACTAGAAGATAACGACATGTGTCAACACATGGTTCTCTCTCCTTGTTTCTTGTCTCTATATTGTCACGTGTCAGTCATATGGTTACTGGTTAGGAGGATCTTTAGGCAGTAAAGCTAGGAGCAAATATTTCTCATAAAGAAATATGTTTCTTTGATTTAGAAGTGCGTTTTTATCTTACATTAGAATTTCAAGAAGTTGGATCTTGGTCTTTACTTGAATTCATCCTTGATGCTCTGCGTTGCTGTGATCCCTTCACATTTAGATGCTCTAATATAATTGTTATTCTGCCGCATGCCATTACTTCTTACTGATTCTATTCCTTAACATTTGGCTTCTCCCTTTTCTTCCCATTCCGCCCTTCATTCTCTCTGGAAAATTAGAAGATGCATATACTTTTCTCCATTATTAGGGCATGCATTAAGTAGAATGAAGACCGCCAATAGCGTTATCTGTTTTTTATAGTTTCAAATGCTTGAGAACATATTCTTACATATGTTAGTTGAGAAATATTCGTCAGTGTCATCTTTGTTTGCTGAAGGGGACATGAGGTGAATATTGGTGCAACTTCTCTAATTGAGACTTAAGTCTCATTTGTATTGAAGGGATGTGTGATTAAAGTTAGTAAGAGTGCTATGGTGTCAGTGTTCATCATGAATCTAAATGAATGGGTGTTTTTTATGCTCTTTGCTTTGTTAAGCTGTGATCTCCAAACTATTGGTTGTCATTTTAAATGGAATCTTTTGCTTCTTCATACCTGATTCAATAAAGTCACTAAGCCTGCTCTCAGTTTGACTTATCTTTGGTATGTCCCGTCTTCCGTATAGACGTTGGTGGATTCTGCATGAGTGTATTGACTTGAGATATTAGTATCGGAACATTTTACTTTAATAAGTAGGCAAAAACTTGTTATTGCGTGTAACCAAAATGAAGTTATCTTTTAATAATTGGACGACATTGCAGGAGATGGTAACCATACTAGATACCTAGAGACCTAAATTTGTGTTAATGAGAAAATCACAGTTACCAAAATATTATTTTGCTTCATTTTCATGCACATTCAGATCCATAAGACTAGGCTGAACAAGTGTTCCTTTAGGAATGCTCACATGACATGAGATGCCATTTTAACAGCTTACTTGTTTGCTATATTTCTAGTAGGCAATTGAATAATTTTCTGCTTCTGTTTTTCAAAAAAAAGTTGTCTGCTCCTCTAGAGGATGCGTTTCAGTAAACATTGAAGGTTTAGCATTACTTATGTTCTCGTCAACCGCATTCACTTATATACAACATATTTAAATTTGGATTATGGCATCCTAGAGTAACTAGAAATCATATGTTTGTTTTATGTAGATTCTTGAACGGCTTAGCTTCTGCATATGCTCAAATAATGTCAATACAAAAGGTATTCTTAATCAACTGCTTATGCAAATTTTAACTAAACTAGTCCACTGTATACATCTATAAAATCCGATATACCAGATTAAAGTGCGGACAAGATGTTTGCTGAATGGCAATAGACTTTACCTGCTTATTTTCAATTAGTTTAGTTATACGAGTATCATGCTGATTGAGTACCTTTAATCAGATATGAACGACGATGTATGATGACTTTTTTGGAAGGATCTGGACATACTGCAAGAAGCAAGTCTGGAATAGCTTTCTTTGTTTCAATCTTAGTTATAATACTTTCTGAACCTTTTAGGATGATAATATTCGGTTATTTGACCATCATTTGTAATTTCAACATAATCTCATGAGTTCTAGCATGATTGTGATTGTAGCATGCATATATTGCTTGACATGGACTTTTGTTTGTTTAGGGCTGTGATTGGCTCTCTTTCGGCATGAAGAATCAACATGGTTTTCATTTGAGTAAATTGTTTGTTCATTGTAGATGGATGATTGTTTGTCTTGAGATGCTGTGCATTTGCCCGCTAGGTTCTCGAGATGTTGCCATAAATTGTAATGGGATTGATCGTTGATTCTTATCATTTGTGTTTCTGAAAATTCAAAAATAGTCACTGGGTTATTAACAATCTTCCATCAAGACAATTTTGATATGAATATTGAGTTATTGACAACTCATCCATGCTTTACTTTGGCATCAATTTTTGAAGGTATGGAGCATATTATCTCCAGGTTAACGTTATGTTTAACAGTTCTTTTTGTGTTTGCTTGAGTGGCTTAATTATATTCTATGTAGTTTTTGCTGATGTTTGTGAAATACTGTACAAGTCTGTTGATGTGTTAGAAATGAGAAAAGCAAAACGAAATTGTAGACTCAATCATGATATACTAGTTTTTCTCCTCCAATTAAAAGAGTCGGATCACTTTTTACATGAAAAAGTATTTATAAGAAAATCAGATTTTTCGTCACTCATTATCAAACTTTGTATATACATGGTGTGGCATAAACCAAATAAACTGTCTCAATCCAATCAATTTGAGTGGTTTCACTTAGTTTGACCATCAACGATTCAACCAGGCAGTTGAGCATCTCTTTCAAACCTGATCAGCGTGGTTGTTCTGAATCGTTCATCTATACCTGACCGTATAAATATATTGATATCTATAAATCTATCTTTAATTTTGACTGCTGACAATCTTTTCCGTTCAAAATTGTTCAATAGTGACTTTTACCAATCTGAAAATTGTAGTACTTCTTTTGGTTTGAGAGTCACAGCAAGGTTCTATCCTAAGGATCATATGCTACAGTTTTATAAAGAAAAAAAGTGCTAAAACCTTCAAACCTGGCTCAACAGAACCAGTTTGCGACGATTCAGTTTCATCTAACCGAGGTTACCAGTTAAACCGATATTTTAGGCTCAAACCGAATCATGCACTGTTCTATTACACACATTAGTAAAATTTCAACTGATTATATGTGCTGGTATTTTAAATCATGTATACCCACAAACTGACATGTGCTGGTATTTTGAATCATGTATATCCACGACCCTATGGCGTTACTTGGAGATGCTTTCACATCTAACTGATATCGCATGGAGTCACTTTGAGTACTTTCATCAAAGATACATATATTTTTTTTGAAAGTTGGCCAAGTCACTTTAGGTTTTCACACAATGCATAATTCAAACATAGTTGTTATAGTCTTGGAACACAACGATATATATGTAATTTTGTTTATGAAGTAGCTTTCCCCTAAAATGAAGGAATCCCGGTGAGAAGAAAAATAAAATGAGAAGAATGAGAAAGACGTCTAACCACACATTTAACCACACATTTTCAAATAAGAGAGAGAATTTTAAGAGGATGTATACTTTTGTAGATGCATCTAAAATGCGTGGTTTTGATTTCTTCTCATCCTTATCATTTTAATTTTTCTTCTCATTTGATCTTAACTCTTCCCCTAAAATTATTGAAGAAAGGAATGATTAGGAGGCATAAGTGCTTAATATTGTGACTAATTCATCCTATGTTTGGCAAATGGTTTGCTTATATCCTTACTCTTAACATCTACTTTTAATCTTGTCACATCTTCTCAACTGTTTGTTAGGCAGAGGAATTTGTATGCTGGTTGATTTTGTTGTTTATAATTTTTTATAACATTTCCAGTTTCTTATCCATTTCTTCATTCCACAAAATATCAATCAAGGACAAAATTGTCATTACAATCTTTCAAGAGGCAAAGAAAAAAAAAAGTTTAAACATGTCTACAACCACTTGAACAGCAAATAACTGAAAGACATTGTTCAAACAAAAACATTCGCACACGTCAAGGTTTGGAGAGTGGACGGATTCACATGTGGCATGCACCAACACGAAGTGGTCATTCGGAAGTATTGAAATGTGCTCTACCTTTAGTACCTAATAGTCTTCGTGTATAAGTATAACGTGTTGACTAGCAGAGGTGAACCCCCAGTGAGCATAAACGAAGAGCAAACCCTAAATTAATACAATAGCAAACCCTAAATTAATACAATACACTTTGAAAGATGACGATAAAAAAAGTAATACTTTGGTCTGATCAATCGAGGGGCTAAACAAGAATCCGGTTCCCACCGGAAACACGTTTCTCATCATGTGAGTTCTCAAAGTTACTAAAGCAAGAATGAAGGAATAAACCAAGATTCCCCATAAACAAAGTTAATGCCAGAACATTCTATATTTCTGTACACTTTACCTCCATCAATCAGTTACAGCTCCCGGAATGAACCAAACAAGTGCAAGCATTATAAAAGAAACATCAGCAAGTAAAAGACAATCTTTTAGGGGTTACTAATAACAATAGCATCTCACACATCTGATAAACCAATGTACCAGTGAGGAATCAAGACAATTCAAAAGATGATCTTTTTACAAAGTTAACCACGTAGAAGGCCATTAGACTTAGTTCTATTACATGTTAAATAGATATCAACAAGAAAGACTAAACTGACACTTCTAGTAGTAGTATACCAAAACCCCAAGAAGCCACGAGAGAATTAATACCTCCACCATTGCAAGTGAAAAGTAGTTAAATGATCCCATGTCATCACTCAGTAACATTAACCAACTCGTACTCAACCAAAGACAAGTTGTTATCCTCCTTCACAGTGAAACTTGCAGGCTCAGTGACCTCAATGCGTCCCCACTTATCAACAGCTAGCCTCATGGAGCCTTTGAACATGTCAATCTTAGCATTACGGATTATCACAGTATTTCCAGCCTTCATCAAGTCAACTGTAATATAGGTTCGATCATTCATTAGCAATAGAGCAACCACAATATACTTGGTAGTAACTAGTTAGTAAAATATAATACCACAATTGGTCATAGATCCTGTACAAAACTAGATACTTGCAGCTGAGAGACATCTAAGGTATAAGACGTAAATACAGGAACACATACATAAAAAGGCTCATTATGACCGTCTTTCTGTCAAGCTACACAATGACTTCTCGTCTATTGGCAACAAATGTTTGTAAAACCAGACCAAAATAGATATTTTTGGCTGGCAGGAAAACATATCGTTTATCATCACCAACTGAAAGTGACAGAGCATGTATGTGACGAAATTTCATATTGATAGACAACGAAAATAGCGATCAAGTTTACAGACCAAAATCATTTCTGTTTTCTTTTCAACAACAACAGACACAAACATGCCATGAGATCATACATAGCCTACATATTACAAAAACACTAGGCATACAGACCCAAAAACCCCGAACAATCTGGCTCCACGAAACCGACAAGTGTTACATATGAAGCACTTAGAATTGATTACTTTAAAACTGCTTATCTGCTCTAATTTGTATGTGCTTAATCCTTCTAAAATAAGTATACAGAAATTTCCAATATAGAGAATGTTTGGATTGCATTTTGGCAGAAATTATCTAATTAGGCGTTTTCATAAAGTAAATAATCATAAACAGCATGCAGCGAACTTTTTATATAAAAAGTGAACATCCACTTTTCTTAGAGAAAAAATGCAGTTTCGCAAACACAATTCCAAACACCCTCATAGTACTCAAAATTGCTCATCTGTTCCAAAACAATGCAAATAAGAATACAAAAACTAAAAAACAAACCGAAAACACATCATAATATCAGTTTCACTAAAATTGGTCTATGAGGCCGATTAATCTCTAGGAGACCACATGCCTTGGTGGTATGAGTAAATCGGCCATATTAGTAGGCCAGGCAAAAAATGGGTCAAAATCTGCCCAAAATTTACGTTTTTAGACAATATCACTAGCAATTTGATTTATGTTGGTGAAAAATGATTTGAAAAAATTATTCAG
>LBNU01016981.1:0-10195 GCA_014162995.1 Artemisia annua | reverse complement strand
ATATATATGAAATATGATATAACATACAATGAAACCTCTATAAGTTAATAATGTTGGGACCTAGATATTTTATTTGTTTAGCGAGATATTATTATATAGATAAATTAATAATTTATTAATTTAAAAAGGTTTTACGTATGACTTTTAAATTTCGAAGTCCAATATACTAGTTTTAATGTATACTAGTTAGAGATGAAAAATAAATTAGAAAAACAAGTTCGGATTAACATTTTAAGAATTCAAGACATTCAAGAAATTAATGAATGTATACTAATATATGTTACGAGGTTCAAAGCATTGAAGAAATTTTAGAATTTTTTAGTAATTATTAATTTATAATTTCGTTAGGACCAATATATATACACTGGGTTTCAGCAAAATTATTATCTTGTTATTTTATCAATTGGGGGCCAAATTTGTATTTGTCCCAATTTAGGATTTGACAAATTATTAATTTTATCGAGGTTATTAATTTATCGAGTATTAATTTATAAATGTTTTACTGTGTAAATCTATAAATATTTTCATATTTTGTGTCGCTTTAAGTCACTTTTAAAAAACGCTATGGCTTTGCCATGGCTCTTAAGGCGTGAGGCTTGGCCATGCTGCCACGCCATACCTCACGCTATTTATAACCTTGGCTATGGGTGTTCATCGGTTCAGTTCCTGGGTTTGTGGGTTATATGGTTCGGGTTTATCGGTTTGAAATTTTTTTTAAGTCAAAACCAAAACCAAATCACCAATTATAGAACGAATAAAACCAAACCATACACCAAATTAGAATTCGGTTTGGTTTCGGTTAAATAAAGAAAACGAAATTCAAGTAAACATAAAAAATATTATGGAATTCATAAATAAAAACCTAAAACTTCAAATAAAATTAACAAATCAAAAGGTTTCACAATGTGCTCAAGTAAATCAACAAAACATTAGTTTAAGAAACCAAAAGGTTTCACAATTTAAAAAAGTAAATGAAAGCGAAACAAGATGAAATTTTATTCAACACAAGTTTTCAAAAGTCTTATTAGTTTGAATATTGCATCTTCAAGTATGCAAACCTAGTTGAATATCAGGGTTGTTGTTTAAGATGATAAGATAGAAACTATGTATATTTAGATTATTATGTTTTTTTTTTTATATAGATTGAGATATTTAGTTTATTCGGTTCGGTTTGATTATATTTTTGTCAAACCATAAACTAAACGAAACACCAATTAAATACGTCGGTTCTGTTTCAAACCAAACCATACACCAATTAAAATTCTCGATTCGACTTTATTAGGTTTCAAATTGATTTACTTTTTCGGTTTGTTGGATGTCAAACCAAACACTGAACACCCCTAACCTTGGCCCGAGTTAATCCTTTTTCTTCTTTTTATATTTCATTTTTTCTTTACCAATTATCATTGATAAATTGTGTCCCTTATCAATTCATATGCATAAAGTAGTCAAAATTGACAGTATAATATATAAAGGAAAATGATAATGACTCTCAATATCGTATTAGAACAAGCATTATTTACCTGTACATTTAATAATAACCACCCGTGTCCAAATGACCAAATCATTTGGTCTAGTCATATGTGAGTTGCCCTCCAACCTAAAGATTATGTGTTCAAGTCTTATTACCCTTATATGTAAGATTATGAGATAGGTGGTAGTGAAATAAATTATGGTTTTAAAAGAAAACCATCCTTCGTATGTAACTCTTTCCACCAACTTTATCTACAACTATTAGTACATAAAATTAATTTCTACTACAACACTAACACGAATAACGATTGTCATTAAAAAAATACCATATTATAATTTCTAATACTAATGTCATAACTCGTAAAACATACACTGACAAGCCCGATAACCCCACAGTTCTCATTTATATTTTACTCTGTGCTGGGTAGCAAGTGGTTACCAATATCTATAAATGGAATCCAGAAAAATGGGCTCAGAATTCGAATGGTGAAGATCTATATTGGGGTTTCAGAGATAGCCCAACTTGACTAAAAAGAATTGGAAAAAAGGCCCAATGTTTTCAAAAGACCATTTTTAAATGCAATGGCAAAAACAATAACAAGAATATTGATACGTAATATTTTTTTAAACATATAAAATAACGATTTAAAGTATTATTTTTTATTCTTATTTTTTATTATTTTTGGGTAACCATGATTTTTTTTAACATATAAAATAACGATTTAAAGAATTATTTTTTATTTTTATTTTTTATTATTTATTTTTATTTTTTATTATTTTTGGGTAACCAACTAACCATGGTTTCCAACATTTTAAAAAGTTTATGTTTGATGTTTTAAGGTGCAGTTTGGTGGTTTGAGGGTGTGGAATAGTTTTGGCTTTGATTTTACATTAGAGCCTTGATAAAGGGACCTAATAAAGGGACCTAATCATGGACCTAATGCTTAAAATACTTGTACAGTGCATGCACTGTACAAGTATTTTAAGCATTAGGTCCATGATTAGGTCCCTTTATTAGGCCCATCAAACATTTTCCTTTACATTAATATGTAGTTTGGTATACGCTTTTGGATTTGTCTATGGGAGTCAAGCTCAAAAAATGATACCACAGCAAACTAGTGGGTATTGTATGAATCCAAAATTGTTGTCAGAATTTGGTACTTATTTATTTCTAAGCCACAAGTTTTTTTTTGACTCCAACACTTTTTCATCTTAATTTTATTAAATATTATTAATTTTTCTCACTCCTCATTTAATTCAAAACTTATACAAAATCCAAATCCAAATCCAAATCTAAATCCTAAACCCATCTACAAACCAAACGGACCATAAGTTCCATAAGAGATATTCCTAGTCGTCCCAGATGAGGTATTCCCACGACGGGAATCATGTATAAAATGACAGTCATCCCCCCAACGACAGAAACCACGGAAAAAATTACGACAAACTTGAGGAGTATTGGTACGCGAGTCACGTGAAACACGAGTATCTTGGTACGGGTTTGCATAGTTTGCATGGGAAGTCTCGGCAAGAAGCACTTGAGTCTTGAGGTGCCGAGCTACTTTTGTTGATGGAAGCAGTTTGCAAGCGTGAGTTGAGCCGCACCTCTTCAGTGATCACCATGGAGCGCATTGTGTTAAGGTCCGGAAAAGGGTCCTTGTGCGCAATATAGTAGCAAGATTTGCGTATTTTTCACTTAGGCCATTGATGGCATAAGTGACAACATCGTCATGACACCAAGATCATTCAACAACGTAACGATAGATTCAAGGGCGGAGCTATTAAGGGAAGGGTCCCGGTCCTCTAGGGCTAAGTCAGTTAGTGTATTTTTTTCGCGATTTCATGTGTTAAATTATTTTTTTTCCAACTTGGCCCTCCCATCTAATGTTCTTCCGGAAAAAAAATTGTTTCGGCCCTCCCAAGAAATTTTTTCTAGCTCCGCCACTGGATAGATTCTATCTTGCGAAAGTATGCATCTGCTGTGAGATCCCCCATCTGTATGACACGAAGCTCGCCTTTTAAAGCAACTGTGCGCGTACACTTATTGTCAAGAAAGATCTTTTCGACATGTTCCCAAGGTCTTTGGCTGTTTTGGGATTGATTTTTATTAACCTACCTTGAAGAGTAGGAGAAAGTGCGAGAAGTGGCAATAATAATCTACTGGGCCCATATAAACTATCGCTAACAGTTTGAGCCTAACATGGGAAATAAGAAATAGTGTGTACTAATTCTCATGTATTTTAAATTTTTAATAAATGGCTGCTGTTCTAAAAAATGAATATTGGAAGGAAAATGTTATGGGAACTAAAGCAATTGCATGCTGAAATCAAAGGTTAAAACTGGAGTTGTTTTACTTAATCTAATCAACTGGATGGTGCCCAAATGCAGGGGCCTGTTCGACTTCAGGAGAGAACACTCTCTGGTTTGTACTTTGTATAAGGTTGCAGACGCTATACTACTTCTGAAATTATTGAATTTGCAATAATTGCATTTGGTTACATATTTGATATTTTACTAGGGGATGGCTTCGCTACAATTTTTGTAGCCAATTAGCTACAATTCTTCATAAAAATACACATGCAATGAATCAGGGACCCACAGGAAAGAATCAAGGACCCACAAAAAAGAATCAGGACCCACATTTAATACACAATATTGTAGCCAATTAGCTACAAAAAATTGTAGCTAATATATTCCCATTTTACTAACACAACTTTAGATAGTAAAACTTTACAAAAAGTTAAAGGAACTAATTTGCGTTTTTACTATGCGATAGAAAACGAGATTTTTGTGTGGGAAAAAACAAAAGAAATGATGATTTTTTTTCTCTTGTGTGGGATTTCAGATTTGGAAAGATTTATCAAAGAAGGCATGATATCATTATTACCAACCCACAATGGCCAGAGGTAATTTGAAAGCATTTTGCATGTTTTGAACTGATTTTTAAACGTTTTTGTATTGGGACATCAGGTCCGCGCATAAACTGAAAAGGACATTGTTGGTGGTCCGGTTGATATGGAAGTTGGTCTGTTGTGTTAGTTGGTCATTTGGTTATTGACACGCGTATTGTGGTATTTGTAACCTGTAACATCAATTTTGATGATGTCGCGTGTTAATTAGGCCACTTGGATAAGCGATTTCGTCTCCTATTCAAGCGCGAACTGAATCTCTTGTTTTGTAAATTCGAAGACAACAGCTCAAATTGCTCAAAGTGGTCTCATCTGTACCTTAATTGTCTCATAAAACAATCATTTAAAACAAATTTGATAGCTAAAAAAGTTATGAATCAGCCCATATATATTTGGATGGTAAAGCGAAAGACAAACTTAAAAAGCAGACCAATGGGCAATTTTTAAACAACCCGCAGTAGTTTAGCCTATCCGTTTTTCGCCTATACGTAATAATCTAACCCATTTAACATACAAACGTTTTATTTAAATTTCATTGGTACCTCCTTGACTAATACGACTAAATGAAACTGAAACTTATACATCGTCCTTTGTCAAAGGGTTATGTCATGGCACAAAATCGAAGTGTACAGGTAACGGTCAAACAGATTGATGATTGTACCCGAAACTAAATCGTATATTACAAGGCAATAACAACTTTTGACGTATAAACTCTAGACCTTTTGGTAAGACTAATAACATGTATTGCGCCATTTTGGACGTCATGTTATTCTAGTTGTTTTTCAATTCTTCGGTACCCAATTTCGTACTTTTGGGATAAAAATGGATCCATGCACCTTGTGCTCTCTTATATGTAATGTAGAGAATGTGATACTCTTTGTATCCCATGGTCGGTAATTAACGAGAATTCTGCATCAAATTTCTAGATCAGTTGTTGCACATAAATAGATTCTTACAAATTAAAGTCTTTTGGCTTTATATTTGAGCCATATCTTTTTTTCAGTGTTATAACCCGTATCCGATCCATATTTGTCAACGTATCTTGATGCGTGTATACTGCATCTTGTGCACGTATTTGTTATTATGGATGTGTAACACGTTAATGCGAGATTTATAAATTCTAAATAGAATCCCCACTGCTGATAATGCACAATGTTCTTGCAAGATTCACGCACCTCGTGCCTCCTAGAACATCTTTTGATTATCGTGATTCACAAGAGAATATATTACGTTCAAGGATTTAAAGTTCGGTTTAAAAGAAGTGTTTATCTATATAAGTGAAAATTGTTTACCAGTTGGTTAATATCATATCGGTTAAAAAAAAAAAAAAAAAAAAAAATGCTATTTAAGAGTTAGCTTAGAGGTCAAGTGGAACAGTTGAATTCACACACACGCAAAACTCGTATTCCCAAAGTCGATCACTATATTTAGACATTTAGACCTTTCTTCTTGATCACTATATTTAGACATTTAGACCTTTCTTCTTCATGTTACCATCAGGGCGGAGCTAATAAGGTGACTAGTAGGTGTCGAGCCATCCTAATCAACTCACTTCATTCATTAGCTATTTAGATTACAAGCTACTTTTCTACTAGCTTTTACATTCGGCCCCCCTTATTGAGCCCCTTAATCAACGCACTTCATTCATTAACTTAAACAACAACAGACAACGCTAAAAATTAATTTTTAAAATGATATTTATCAATAAGAACTTTTGCATTAAGCACGACCGGCCACCCTTAACTAAAATTCCTGGTTCCGCCCTTGATCACCATATACGAAATTATTTATTCATGTCTTGTTGGACATTCTACCCTTATGATAAAGAGAATTGAATAGATTATGACAATGATCTTTTTTAAGTAGAATATATTATCTTTTAGTTAGATTTATAAGCATGAGGTACTTATGGGCTAAGAAATTAAAGTGATATCCTTTTTTCATATTAAAAGACAGCAGTTAATCTAGCATATTAGTGGCATATTTAGGTTGATGTACACTGATTTGAGATTGCCGAAAAGGGGTGTGGAATGCTTTCTTAAACTTTTTGACTATACCTTCCACAAATCTAAAAACTTAGTGATCAACAAAGTTGTATATATATAGGAGTGATGAAGACTTGCGGCCATATTGGAGTTTGAGGCCAATGGACTAAACCAAAAGCTCAAAGCATGAACCTTTTCAAGGAATGATTCACCTAACAAAGGGCACAACTCAGGTAGGTGTTGGTGCTTCTCCAATATTAGTTTTAAAAAAAATCAATCACCGGGTGAGTTCAATAAAGATCAACAAAAAATCATAGATTAAACGAATTCTAATCATTTTTTTTCAATTAAAAAAAAAAGAAAAAAAAAATCACTTTCCACCGGTGCGACGAGATTTTTTTAATCTTTCAATATACGGACACTTTAATATACTTTCGACAAACTATTTTTTTCTTTTTTAATTTAATATATATTAGACAATACAAAATCACATGTGATTTGTGACGTGATTCTTAAAAATTCAAATCACAAATCATATGTGATTTTACGAATCACTTGTGATTTTTTATATTACAAATCACTTGTGATTTTACAGTGCGTAATATTCAACACTAAAAAAAAAAAATGTTCATCGAAAGTATGTAGAAGTGTCCCTTTAATTGAAGATGGTTTTGTGCTTGACATAATTGTGTAATTAGTTTAGAGTAAATTACATAGATGGTCCTTGTGGTTTGCCCAAAGTTTCACCCACAGTCCCTAAAAGTTTAAAGTTGCATGGATAGTCCCTATCTTTGAAAAGAATAACACTAATGGTCCACTTTTTAACTGGCGTTAAGTAACTTCCGTTATAATTTACACGTTAGCCCCTTTTGGTTAAAGACCATTGCATCGTCGATCCTTTATAATAACGGTCGTTTATAATTTAAAGTTTTTCGAATTTAGGTACGTTTTCTTACATTTTTATCTGTTTTCATCCGTTTTCTTACGTTTTATCAGTTTTTACACGTTTTCGTCCATTTTGCATACATTAACATACGTTTTCGTCCGTTTTTATACGTTTGCATACGTTTTAATCCGTTTTCGCCCGTTTTCTTACACATTCATACGTTTTGGTCCGTTTTTCTTACGTTTTTGTCTGTTTTATACGTTTTCGCCCGTTTTTCTTACGTTTTCATCCGTTTTTATACGTTTTCGTCCATTTTACTTGCATTTTCGTCCGTTTTTATACGTTTGCATACGTTTTAATCCGTTTTCGCCCGTTTTCTTACATTTTTATACGTTTTCGTCCGTTTTTTCTTACATATTCGTCCGTTTTCATAAGTTTTCGCCCGTTTTTCTTACGTTTTCATCCGTTTTCTTACGTTTTCATCCGTTTTTATATGTTTTCGTCCATTTTACTTATGTTTTCATACGTTTTTATACGTTTGCACATGCTTTTATCCATTTTCGCCCGTTTTCTTACGTTTTTATACATTTTGGCCCGTTTTTATACGTTTTCGTCCATTTTTATTGGTTTTCGTCTGCTGTTCATACTTTTTCAAACGTTTTTTTTTTCTTTTTTTGTCCATTTTTATACGTTTTCGTCCGTTTTTCTTGTGTTTTTATACGTATTTATCTGCTTTTATATGTTTTCACCCATTTTTCTTACGTTTTCAAATGAAGACGTATAAAAATAGACGAAAATGTAAAAAAACGGGCCAAAAGGTATAAAAATGGATAAACAAGTATGAAAATGTATAAAAATAAACAAAAACGTATGAAAACGTAAGAAAAGCGGTTGAAAGCCTATAAAACGGAAGAAAATGTATAAAAATGAACAAAAACGTATAAAATGGACGAAAACGTATGAAAACGTATAAAAATGGGTAAAAACGTATGAAAACATATAAAAATGTACGAAAACGTGAGGAAAACAAACGAAAACATATCAAAATGGATGAAAACGTATAAAAACTGGCGAAAACGTTTAAAAATGTAAGAAAAACAGGCGAAAACGTATAAAACGGATAGAAACGTATGCAAACGTATAAAAGCGGATGAAAACATCAATTAAATGGACGAAAACAGATAAAAATGTTTGAAAATGGACGAAAACATAAGAAAAATGGGCGAAAACGTATAAAAAAGGATAAAACAGCGAAAACGTAAAAAAACGGAAGAAAACGTATAAAAACGGACCAAAACGTATAAAAATGTAAGAAAACAGGCGAAAACGGATTAGAACGTATGCAAACGTATAAAAAAGGATGAAAACGTACGAAAACGTAAGTAAAATGGACGAAAACGTATAAAAACAGATGAAAACGTAAGAAAACAGACGAAAACATATGAAAACGTAAGAAAAACGGGGGAAGCTTATAAAAACGGACGAAACGTAAGAAAAACGGATGAAAACGAATACAAACGTAAGAAAACGTGCCTAAAGTCGAAAAACTATAAATTATAAACGGTCGTTATTATAAAGGATCGACGATGCAACGGTCTTTAACCAAAAAGGGCTAACGTGTAAATTATAACGGAAGTCACTTAATGCCCGTTAAAAAGTGGACCGTTAGTGTTATTCTTTTCAAATATAGGGACTATCCATGCAACTTTAAACTTTTAGGGACTGTGGATGAAACTTTGGGCAAACCACAGGGACCATCTATGTAATTTAGTCTTAGTTTTATTTAAAAGAGAATGTAAGTGCGCTTTTTTAACTTGACTGAAAAATGCGTGGCAAAAATTGTCACATTTAATCTATGGATTTTTTTGTAATATTTATTGAACCAAATATCGTAATCCATTCATGTTAACAACGTTATAAACTTAAATACTAAACTCTGTTAAGATGTCGTGGTTTAGAGTTTAATCCAAGACTTCCATATCATGTTATGTCTCAAGTCTCTCGAGCTTGGACGACATGTTTGAAATTGAAAATTCTAATATCATATAAACTTTCACAAAGAATCGGTTTCTACACTTGTAGGCTTAGAGCATCTATTATGAGAGGTCTAAGAATATATTTAAAAATTTGAAAAGATTATGTTTTATTTCAAGCATAATGATTTTCATGTCATTATTACGTGGCATTAAAATATCCTAAACCTCGTACCTTTTTATAATCTTAAAACATTCTTTCAAGTTGAACAAATGCACTTGTAGCTTTCTCGAGCGTTGCTGAAGTCCAGGCCTGTTCGGACATGCGGTTCCCCAGGAAGATCAAGTTGATGAGCCGTGTGATGGGAAACTTCGGCTGGATTGGAGGAATCCGGAGCCACAAGGATCTTCAACGGGTTTGAAAGTCTTTTGATTAAAACATTTATATCACAGTGAAGATATATTTATTAACTCATAAGGTTATTAAGATGACACAAAATATTAATTTTATAATGCTATATAAATATTTATGGTAACAGATGCCCTTACATAGTTTAAGTGGAATAATGGGATTGTGTTTAAAGAAAACTCCCAATTCAAGCATCACCTTTCCTTTTAGGTTGATGACAACGTCCACTATATAGTAAGATTTATAATTTATTATTTATACTTTACGACTAAGCTTTTATTATTATTATTATTTTTATTATTATTTTAAGAAGCTAGATATGAAAAAATTAAAAAAGCTCTAAGAAGGAGACCAAGTAGAGTACAATATTACAAATTAACATTAATGACTTGATAATGTATTATAGTTGTCATGATTTTCTTTTATATGTATCGAATAATTTATTTGCTATTATATGTACTAAACTTGCATTTTTAGTATTTTTTTTGTATTTTTTGCCCATTTTACCCTTCATTTTATTAACTTAGGAGGGGCAAAATGGTTATACAATACGTAAAAAA
>LBNU01016978.1:43774-81195 GCA_014162995.1 Artemisia annua | reverse complement strand
GTCAAAACACCCGTACGTATATGAAGCTCTCCTAACGCCCAATGTTCACTCGGTTCATTAACTGGGAATAGTACCTGCGTATTAGAGAAGTGTTTTTTTATTAAAAAGGAAGACTCAATTAAAAAGAAAAATATTATACTTAATGTTTAATGGTAATATATAAATACCTTTTCGACATCAGCCCAACGAACCGGATACTTTACACCATTTGCCCAATATGGTGGTAGTCTGTCCCTTTTACTCATAATCTGGGTACTAAAAAAAGTACCGGCCATAGCCCATTCAGCGTCGGATGGTCGGAACGTCCACATTAAATCGATCCATACGTCTAGGTGCTGTTTTTTTTAGGAATTAGCATTTTCATGAATTACAATATATGAAAAAAAGAATAAACATAAAAATAGTATAAGCTATACCAACCTCGTCGCTAAGCCATCCTAACTTTCCAGCGCCTCTGGCTAATAGTCTCTCCCAAAAAATGAGACCGACAACCGTGTCTTGCTTTCCCCATGGGAAAAAAAACCGAGTAAGACTTTTGTCCTTCATAAATTTCTGCATGGCAGGTGGCGTGTATACCTTTGGTTTCTTCGCCTTAGCATGTATTGACAGGTTCTTAAAACAAATAAATAAAAACAATTTAACTTAAAATAAATATTATTATTTTACTAATCGTGTATCATTACAAAATTGGATACCTCAACAAAGGGTTGCAATTGCAAAGTATCATCAAAATCTGGAGCTCGAGGAGGGGATATGTTTTGATCAACGAGCCTGGATGAACGTCTTCGCTTTGGAGTAGTGTCCGGTAGTGCAGTAAAAGGTGACATGAAATATTTCGCTGGGTTCCTCTTCCGTTTAAGTGAATGAAAAGTAGCCCTCACGCTTTCGGCCTGAAAAAAATGTTACTAGTTACACGATATGTAACTACTAGTTCAACCGTAGGTAACTATTTGTCAACAGTTTTATTGTTATTTAAAAAAAATAATAATAATAATAATAACTAATAACAAAAGGAAGTTATGATTTTAGTGGGTCAGGAATATTGTGTCAATCATGCTTTTTTAGTTTCAAATCTAAAATCTATATTGCATTGACAATAGCAATCCTGTGGACTGTTAGCATGTGACCTAAATAGTGGTGTGGTTTTTTTTTTATATTAGAAAACACATAGATGTAAAATTTGTCTTTCATCATCTAAATTCACTACCCATGTCTGCTGGTAAGAAGATTAAGTTAGAGCATAAAGCTGATGATATGGAATGGTCAATCAAGGTTGTAAGAGAGGTGATATTTCCTGAAGTTTATGAGAGATATGGCCCAAATGCTAAACCAGAAGATCAGTTGCCAACTCAAATTTTAGCGGAACTAAGAAGACAAGTATACGGTAAGGAACACATTGAAAATGGTAAACATGGTGGTAAGAAGACAACTAAGGGGTAATGGACTTGTAGCTTATTTTATATGATATTTTTAAATAAGTGTTGTTGTAACGCTATATGTCTAAAGTTAATCATGTATGGAAGTTTAGTAATTATCGGTATTATATAATGGTGTACCTTAACAACTTCCGGGTCGTCATCCTCATCGCTAATACAAATGACTTCTACTTTATCGTCACCCGGTTCTGCTGTATCAGCGCCCGCCATCGCTGGTTCATGTAAATTTTCACCCCCATCACTACCAATTTCACATGCTTTATCAGCAACCGGCTCATCTAATTTCTTTTCAAACACGACCATACCCGGTTTAACCAACTCACAACAAGGTTCTACAGAATCCCGAATATTTAAATTCTCAACCCCATCCATAAGTGTATCTACTGCTATATCCGCATCATCCTTAGACGGATCATCAACATTTTCAGCCCCCCCTCGCACGGGTGCGCCTACCTTATTACCCTCAACTATATCAAATAATTGTTTTTCCCAAGTAGGTTTGCGCCACACAACAATAGCCTTTACCTGCCCAACCTCACTTTCTATATCAACAAGATCATCGTTATGTTTTTTTACAACTTGTTCACTTTCATTTTCGATAATATCCACATTCATCGATTCCTACAAAACAAAAGTTTAATGTATTCAAAATTCACAATAATTATTTTACACAAGCAATAAAATCACTAACTATAAACGAACCTGATGCGAAATTTGATCAAACCCGTCATAAGCAATATCTGAAAATGATTCGTTCAAATTCGGTAAGGGGACGCAATCAAGTTTATTGGCATCGACGACTTGCATAATATTACCCGAGTTGTCAGGTTCATCGCATGAAGGTAAAATGGCTTTCATCATTTGTGTCATAGGGCCTGAATACGCTTGAGAGTCCGTATAATAGAAACCATGCTTCTCATCATCTGTCACATCGTTCCTCAATGGTGTTTCGGCATCAAGGGTAGGCAACTGAAAAAAATTAATTAAGTGTCGATGGAAAAAAAATTAAATTTATATTACATAATTACCTTATTGTGACAACCATGATCTGCCGAGCTTTCGTTATGAACAGCTGGGTTGGTCCCCAATGGTGTTTCAACATCAGCGTTGTCCAGCTGACATTCATCGCCTTGCAAGCTATTCTTAGGAACATCAACAGCATCCAACTGAAAACATGTGTTCATGAAATTTCATTTTTCAAGACTTAAATGGTAAACTTTTTAAGGAATGAAACCAACAAATACAGCAAAGGGAATTACAAATCAATACCTTAATCTGACCACCATCGACTGGTGAGCCTTCAGTAAGACCGTCCAAATTGTCTGCAAACTTTATTCCAACTGCTCTCTCCACAGCACCAATTCTCATTTTTAATATAGATATCTCATCCAATAGGTGTTTCCCATCAACATCTCCAACTTGTTTTTCGACTAATCCGACTTTTGACTTAATTGACTTAACATCAGCTGCAATCAATTCTTTGTTGATGCGTGGTACCACAAGAGACCTGTCAGGACTCACACCAACATTGACAGAACTAGGTTCCGGAACATCTTTCTTAACATCTTCCTGATTGTCATTCGTAATCTCATGATCGTCAGGATGCCCGCCAACAACATCATCAATTATCAATTCCGGTACATCAGTCAACATTGAAGTTTCGCCATCACCTTCATTACCACCTGCTACCGGATTATCATTAACAGCACCTTCACCTCCATAAACTGTAACTGCCAACATATTACGGTCTTCATCATCGGAGACTGGAAGAGGCAAATCATCCACTGATTTGCTCATATATTCGACGCTACGAATATACCAACGACATTTCATCTCGGCATTGGTTGGAAAAAGCTTCTGCAATGGTGGAGCATCCTACAAAAGAAACGTAAATGCATGAGAAGAATAATGCAATATAAAAAATCAATAAGTAACTAATATTTGTCGTTTGCTAACCTGATGAAATAGCACACTGTAATCCTTTTTATCAAATTTTGTGTGGATTTTAGACCATGCTATAGCACGAGGGATCTTCTCCGGATCTTTTGTCCAAAAATGACAGCTATTTGGATAGCTTTCCATTATCCAAATCTAAAAAGGGCAAGCGTTACCTTTAATTAAAACTTTATGCTTTGCAATGGAACAAGTTAACAATAAAAAATGTGGACTATCGTATACGTATTTAGGCTGGATGGTTTGTCCTCGTGATCATACATAGCAATTAACTTACTAATTTTTAATGGTATTCTAATAAAGGAACCGGCTAAATAAGCACACTCTAAGTATGTTTCAATACCAAAAATAACAATGTTTTCATAGTAACAGACAAAATAAATATGCAACAAAACCATGCTTAAATTAAATGTATGTTACGTAAATTAATTGCTAACCTTGAGTGCCCATACAAATCCATAAAGATTGTACGTATGTTCTGTTTTTGGTTCACTTGGTGCCGCCTTCTTAGCTTCGAACTCATTGTGTCTGGGTACAACATTTACGGTTCTTAAAAAGAAATGTGCCCACATGTACTCTCCCCACGGGTAATCATTCCAAACATCGAAATCCTCTATGTTCTTCAACAAATGGTCAGGAATGTAATACCTTCCTTCCCGACCAATGAACGCAAACGTTGCAATGACCAACAAACATACCCTCACCGCATCATCATCCGATAAAGACTCCCACAATTTAGCATTATTCAAAAATTGCAAAAGTTGTTCTCCCTTTATTTTTTTTTTCTGAGTTAATTTTTTTTGAGGAAACAAACGGTCGAAAAATGGACTCTCTTTTAAACCATGTACAAGACGACCTATATCAATTTCTTCTTTGGCAACATGTCCTAAACTAAACCCCGTAATAAGACTAAATTGCTCACCGCCAAACTCAAGGGCCTTATCACCTATTTCAAAAATCAGGCTACGGCAATGATCACTAACTACGGGAACCCTAACTTGGTTTTGATAAAAGTAATTATATAGATGGTTATCAGGATAATATGTGGGAAAATCTAACCATGGGCCAAAGACAGTTTCCCTAAACAAGTTCATTCTATTACCTTTCAATAAGCCTTTAATTTTTGCAAAATAATGTAATTTAGATCTCACCGTGATTTTCGCTTCAAACATCGTATTTGGAAGAACAATGGTTATGGTTTCAAACCAAATGGAGGGTGAACAATTACGGCTTGGATGTTTGAGCGTGGGATGTATTTGGAAGAACAATGGTTAGGGTTTGGAGTGTGTAGTGGCAATTAGGGAAGAGGGAAGGTGTGGGAGATGTGTGTACGAGAGTGTGTGTTTAAGTGTGTGTTTCGATCTTTTAAAATTTTTAAGTGTTTTTTTTAAGTATATAAATTTATTTTCCTGTATAAATAAAATTAAAATTTATTTTTGTTTTTTTAACTAAATAAAAAGTAACTTTTTCATTTTTTGATTTTTTATTTGTATAAATGTATTTTGTTTTATGAATGTATTTAGTATAAATGTATAAAGTATAAATGTTTTAAATAAATAAAAGTGTACTTCCTACCTAACAGTCGCCCAAGAAACCCACGTGGGTGGGACCCAGTTGCCCAAGATTTATTAATATAAAAAGACAATATTTTTTGACAAAAAGACAAAATAGGCTTAGTTGCCCAAGATTGTAGGTCCCAGTTGCCCAAGTAATATTGTACCCTTAGTGGTACTTTGCAAGTACATGTGGGGCCACATCATAGGGACACTTGTCCAAATATGGTGGGAGTTGCCCAATTTTTTTTGGGATCCAGTCGCCCCCGGGGTGATTGGGGAAAAAAAATTTTTTGTGGCGAATGAGATTGGTACTATTGTACCGTTGGGGCATTTAAGGAAAAAGGCCTAATTAAAACAAGCAACGCATCTACCGAACAATTTGTCTGACGACACGTGATCTAAAAATCTGTACACAATTGACAGAGATCGAGTTAATTTGCATTTACTACATTCGGAGTGCATTTTTTTAGTATTTCAAAATTAACTATCGTTACAAGATGTTAAAAGAAACGAGTATTGACACATGTCTAGTTTAGTTCGTTAAGATGAATAAACTTGAGTTTGTTTAACTACAATTTACACATAGTTATGGTAATTGATAACATTAATTAATTGGTAGTAAACACATTATTTTGATAAAATCCTTTTTCGAGTACAGTAAATATATCACAGCTACTCTCTTAGCGTAATTTATCAAATAGGTCATAAACAATAAGAAACACTCGTTACCTAAATATAAGTTTTGTTAATGTGTGCTGACCGCATGATATGAAACTATTTAAATCATATCCAAAACTTTATGACCAAACTGGTAGAAATTATTTTCCTTAAATTCAAAGTAATAGTTGCATAAACAAAATTTGAACAGGATTTGTATTTTGTTTTGTTGGACGTTGGCAAACCAAAACATTCTTTAGTGGTCCAAACTCTATTTTTCTTCATTAGTTATTTGACTTATTTCACGTACTGGTTTCTTAACCTACTGTATAAAAACATAAAATTTAAATTGTAAATTAAAAAAACAGCTATTATGTATGTCCATTGCTGAAAAAACTAAACTATGATAAAAATATATAATGTTATAGATCCTGCAAAGTTGCAAAAACTATTATATGCTTAAATTACAATTTGGTTAAATAAAAAGACGTTATATGGAGTTTGGGGCACCCATCACTACTATAAAAAAAAAAAAAAAAAAAAAAAAAAAAAAAAAAAAAAAAAAAAAAAAAAAAAAAAAAAAAAACCTATTCGAAATGGTTATAAATCCAAGTTTACATACGACTTGTAAGGGAAGTGGCCTCTATTCAAAAAACATATAGAACCAGGTTTTAAATGTAACACCCCTAATTTCGTGATACGCAGCGGAATTCAAACTGGGTGTTACTTCATAGCACAACAGTTATAACAATAGAAAACGAACTCTAATTGAGTCATTTTAAATGATTTATCATTCGATTTATGTAAATATCAGAGTTTACAAAAAATGAGGTCCCAGTAACTTCACGGTTTACTAAATACAGTAAATGAGTTTTCGAATGATAATAAAATTTATAGCCTTCTTGAATATCCGCGCTCCTCTGTGCTAGCCTCGTTCATTATGGACCTGAAATACATGCTAAAGTGTCAACACAAAGGTTGGTGAGTTCATAGAGTTTGTGGAAATAGTTGTGGAAATTTGTAAAATCATCGGAACAAGTATTAGTAAATACTAAATGTAGTTCTTAAAACTTTCGAGTATATGACTATTGTACTAAATACAATATCACATATAGGTAGTGCTTCTGTTACTCGTAATTGGACCAAGTCCTGTTTGTTTCGTTTGCTTGCTCTAACTGAGTCGACTTAATGGTTGCATTAATCCCAATAGATCTAACCATAGTATTCGTACTCACTACACATAGTGCTTAATGGTCCAAGATATAGAAACTTAAGTATGGCAATAACGCTACTTAACATAAACAAACATTTAGTTGAGATACAACACATAGTTAGCAAGTAATCGAAATTGAAATTAAAAGTAGTTGAGCATGTATCTCCCCCAAAGAGTTTATAAAACAAGTATAAAAATGGGGCTATGACTCACCGTGAGTTGGATGATATCAAATGTATAATGAGAATGATGGATATGCCGCGAGAACTTCTACGAGCAACCTAGAATAATTGTTGCAACTTAGAGTTGGAATAATGTCTAAGAAAACATAAATGTGCCTATATATGTCTTTCATATTGTTCATGATGTAGTACTTAGTATGTTGTGTATGTCATTGTATAAAGATGGTTTATGAAACATGTTGAGTTTATATATCTCGTAATACCGTTCGGGCCATCATAATTCAGAGGTCATGTAATAAACATTCGAGGAGCTAGGACACTTTAATTCGTAAATCCAACAACTCGTCGATCCGTTTACCCAAATGAAACCCCTCACATGAAGTTCCCTAGTGTTGTAGTACTTGATGTGGAAAAATATAAGTTTTGCTTGTTTGAATCCGTAATTGAGCTTTTGTAATGTAAAATGAAAGCTATGAAGTCCTAGGTTGTTTGGTTATGATTAGGAAATCACAATGGTTATTACAGGTATACTTTCATATGTGAAGAACTCATAAGTTAGATTTTATAATTTCACTTGTGAAAACTTTACAAATTGGGATTATTGTTTCACATGTGAAAAACTGGTTTTCACATGTGAAAACACTATCCCGAAGGTCGAATAAACTTAAGAAAGTTTATTTGAATGAAGATTGTTATTTTACTAAGTACCTAGTCTTGAAAACAACATGGTTTATAATTACCTAACTTTCTGAAAAACCAAATTTTTATATCAAAAACTGTTTTACAATTTATGGCAGAAAATTGCCTTTATTTTGCGTTTTCAGGCCGAGTTTCCTCATTTGGATGTAAAACATCATTCCGGACAAATTTTGTGTTTTAACTTTTTGATGAATCGGACCAGAAGACCTCTAAAAAATCCAAATTTTGATCAGAATGTAGTTTTGGCAGATTCGTATTTTCAGTTTCGCTAATTTCTTTTTGTCATATCTTTTGACTCGTGTGTCCGTTTTGGGTGATTCAAATTGCTACGTTTTACTTATAAGATTCTCTATAACTTTAGGTTATCTATTCAAGGTCATGGCTATTCTATTTTGGTCTTTTTTCATAGCATAAGACACTAGTTTACTTGTTTATGAGTTAACATATAAGCTTTTTCAACTTGTTTTAAGGGTTTTGTACATCATGATATCAATATAGAGAGCATATATAGCATAGATTAAGAATAAGAAACATGTACACGATAATGAGCAAGAGTGGGTGTTAGGCTTTCTTACAACTTTTGGCTTTCAATTAAGAAAGGAAATCAAAGATTAAGAACTAGCACAAGGATGTAGGAATCCTAGCTTTTAACCTCTTGATACCAAATTGTGATTACTTGAGAAAGCACTTGAAGTCTTCTACTAGAATACTTCTTGTGTGGCTTGGAGATCATCAAAGGAATGAGAAAACTAGTACAAGGATCATGTGAAACTTTACAAGAGCTTCAACAATGATATAGACTTTCTAGCTTGAAATCAATGATGAATCTCTCTTGAAATATACATATGGCTGGATTTTTAGTATTAAAATGAAGAGGAATGAGCTTATATTTATACTAGGATGATGAGGTTAGGTTTATACTAATACATGGTTTAAAATGTAACACATGAAACCTTGAAATTTTATACTTGTAAGTATTTTGACCACAAAACTTTCCAAGGATCATCACCAAGCCACCAATGCTTGGTGATGTGTATAAATTTCGTCCATATGGTTATATGGATGACTTGGTTGGTCATTTTGATATTATCTTGATTTACGGAGTGAGTTTTGGTCCCGTAAATCGCTAACTGTATGTCGTTAAGTCACGAAACTTAATACCGGGTATTGTAAAAATATGAAACTTGTGGAAATGATTAAACTTATAATTATACTCATTATTATCTTAAAAAATGAGTGACAAGTTTAATGGGTTGCGAAAACGCTGCTAACGCTGGAAACGTAGGTTTATGATGCATGGTTTTGCGACCTTACAACAGGTTTTACCTCTCAAGGGATCTCAAGAGGCTTACAACCCCACCAGGCAGTGTACCTGACCGATATAGTATAGTGAAGTGGTAAGTACGGGGGATTGATCGTTCAACTCAAAGAATAGTGTTCGTTAGGATTGAAATTTATCTACTAGGTCTAGNGGAAGTCATATCATAAATAACCAAAGAGTAAGTCAACATGACTTAACAAACATAGTTCCAAATGAAAGAGACAACCAACAGAGTTACATGAATTCTAAACGGAAAATATCCACAACAGAAATAACGAAAAATAATAATGTCTAAAACATCATATCCAAAGGCCAAAGCTAAGATCTCTAAGGTAAGTCCACTCAGCACTCAAACCCGTAAGCAACCCCATCTCCTAGCTTAGATACCTGCCGCGGAAGAAAAGAAAACGCGGCTGAGCTTAAAAAGCCCAGTGAACAGATACAACAACGAAGTAATAATGAAACAGAAATGAATACTGAATAAGGTATAAAGGAAACAACAGAATGTAATCAAAGGTAAGTATGAAAAAGTAATAAGAGGTAAAGTAAGGGTTAGTCATCAACCACGAGCCCAGAAACAGATATAAAGCCTTCATAATAATGCCTTCAAAATAATCATAGTCACATTCATAATCACACATAAGGCAACATATGTAGGGGAGACCTACCAGAGTTGTGAAGGACGTGCATGCACGCAGCATCAATCACCAGATACATATAACAGATAACAGAAACAGATCTAGGATGCATCCATACGCCCCAACCCATTCACATGCAGACCAATCAAGGGACGTGGCAGAACATCACTCTACTGCCCTAGAGTCATGTCAGAGGTGCATCACTGACACGGACATGGAACCCCCATGCCTAGTGAAACAAACTTTGGCTCGGGTGTCAAACTAGAATAGGTCAAACAGAATGTCATAAATGACACATATTATAGGTCATCATAATAATCAGATCAGAATATATATCAGAGGGTTCATATCATAAGGTCCAAATCAGAAAGTTCAGATAACAAAGGTTGATCACAGAAAAGGTTCAGCAAACATAAGGGTTTCATAGCAATGGCATAGGGAATTCTAAACAGAATGAAAGATCAAAAGAAAAGGGGAGTCATGAGAAACCTTTACTGAAAAGGTCAGAATATCTGTACCTTAACTTAAAAGCAAAACTGACAATAAGCAAAACACAGAACCAGATGATCACTCCTGCCTTGCAGAACCTAAAGGAATAATAAACCCAATATTACGAACAGTTCATTTTACATAAATTACTGATTTGAATTATCTTTCCATTTTAAGTAACTTTCCCGAATTAGTACTTTAATACTTTAAGGTTATTAAATATTAAAAGTCAAATAAAATTATTTTAAACTTTATTTTAATAATTTAATATTAAAGTAATAATTTTGGACCCCGTCATTAAAATTTTATATAATATATTAACGTACCAACGATATAAATATTTATGCTGCGACGACCCAAGATTTTATAACCCGACTTCGATATTCTAAATCAAGTATACAACTTTAACTTTATTTTAATAATTTATTTATTTTCGACATGCAAGACAAAAACAACCCTTTTCTGTTAAACCATACAAACGCATCCTTTTTATTTGTAAAAGTCGAACAAAACAAAACATAAGACCCCACTGAATTAATATACAAAACATGCACGTTAAAGAAAAGGAATTATGATTCGCAACATGAGCAAGTTGACCATTATATGAATAAGGTTATGATTTCATGCAAACTTCCTCTTATTATTTTATGAGACCAAAATATATATGATATAGGTTCTTGTATATTCATTCATTCGATCTATGACCAGGTCAAAAATTCAGAAACGTTTATATGATTAGATCGACTCAGAGGGTTTAACAACTATAAGCTTTATGTCATGACTTATATGATTTTATGTGAGATGATAAGCGTACAACATGTTCTTTATTAAATCGACCCATGCATCAATTCAAACACGAGATATATAACATATAGATGATATAGAATGAGAGAAAAGAACAAGGTAAGCGTGTGATACCCTTGTGGAGGTCTCGACCAGAAAACAGAACAAGGACGATAGTAAAACCAAACAAACAAACACCCTTACTCGAAGTTGCTTATACCCACGATCAAAACAAGCCTTCTTTCTTCCTTGGTCTCGAACAGAACAGAACCCCACAGAAAAATATGTATGCCGCTCTTGTGTTTTTAGGATTAGGGTTTTATAATTTTGTGAAAGCGTAAAAGAGATTTTTTTTTTTTCTTTTTTTTTTTTTTAGAGTAATACCGAATATATGGAGGGAGAGGGGGTAAGGTCGGTTAAGCCTTATCATGGGCCAAAGAAAGTTCAAGTCCAACTCAAATTCACTTTATATTTATCTTATACTATACTATGTACAATTAACATAATAGTTTCGGATCCCTTTGTTTTATTTAAACGTGTAATTACAAATTCTAAGGACATAAAAATGCAGATTGCATAGTTACTCAATTTATATGGATCATACTTTGTAAATTTTAAAGTTGTTAAGGCTTATTTTGGTATTTATAAGTATTTATTAAAATTTTAGTTCTAGGGGTATTTTGGTCATTTTACTCCTTTTAGAATTTCAGGTATTACAACTTCTTCCTCTCTAACAAAAATTTTCGTCCGCGAAAATTGAATAGGCAGAGTAAACAGAAACGAATCAGATTACAAAAATTGTTAGAGCGGAACAAACACAGAATCTTTCGATCACAGAAATAATTTCAATTCAGAAAACTTTCTAATAGATTTCAAACAGACAGGCAGATCTTCCTTATCAGATTCTCTTATCTTCATATCTTATCCAGAGCAGATCAGAAATCAATTCAACGATTATATACATGTAGCAGATAACTAAAGTACTTCTCAAAAGTATTGGCAGAAAACAGATTGAGTGCGGAAATCAAACGGTAGAAAGCTCTACTATGAGTTCTAAAATTCTTAACAGATGAACAACGGTCACTAAACATACGAGGAGAATTCAAACGTATCCAGATATTTAACGATGAAGGCAGAGCATACGCATAGGTAGAATGAATCATAAGAGTCTCCCTAATCGCAGATAATCCAACTAACATAAATCTAATGCTTCTCAAACACTTCCCGAAACATCCTATGCTCACAATGAGGGTACGTCATATGATGTAAGTATTATCACGTTGATCAGGCGTCATAATACCAGCATCATATGAATATACCTTCATGATGACCATACTTTATCCCAAGTCATGAATAAGCAACCTAATATCAGCATAACAATACTTCTCCTCTCCCAGGATCAATCATCATCAATGGAGTCGAATAGAAAACGAGACTTATCAGAAATCAACAGAAATCTAACAGATCTATCAGAATAGAGTACATGAACAATCGCACCAATACTTTCAAAATTCGCCAAAATTCTCATAACTATAAACTTAACGAACATACGCAGAATTGTCATAAAACGAAATTTCCCACGAAAAAACCTAACAGACACAAGATTCAATCACTTCAAAGTAACATAGAAACGAAAATGAAATCAAAGTCTAACATTGAAATGAAAAGAAATAAGGAAACTAGTTGCGTGCACGATCTCCTGGTTGATTCTGCTTGTCTTCCCGAGTAGTAGAGTAGACACGTCCAGTAGTAGGAGTTGGCTTGATGTAGTTCCCAGGCACCACAGGATTCTTCTTAGGGCAATCTTTGATCTTGTGAGAAATGGAGCCACACGAAAAACAACCACCTGTGGCTTTAAAACACGGACCTGGATGAGATTTGCCACAAGTAGTACAGAGAGGTGGAGGAGGTAAAGCCTCAACAAGTCTCTGCTGACTGGAAAAATCTNAGCTTCCTGATCCTTCTGTTCCTGGCGCCTGTCAATCTGACCCCTGTACTCCTGACCTTGATCAGGTCGACTCCTATACTCCTGCTGACCCTGTCCCTTGTTCTGAATACGGTTGCCATCTCTGTCCCTCTTGTTAGAATTCCCACTTTCATGCAGCAATTCAATATTACGGGCTGCAGCACAAACCTGTGAAACATCAGCATACTCGTTATTGACAATCCGATCAAGAATCCATCTCTTCAACCCCCACTTGAAATGCCTGGCCTGTCTCTGAGCATCACCAGCAATAGGCCCAACAAACCTCACCAACCTCATAAACCTCTGCATATAATCCCCAGAATTCTCTTTGTCCAACTGATAGATAGACCCATATTCCCTTTCATACCTCTGCTGCTCAGACACAGGGAAATACCGGTTATAGAAAATCTCACGGAATGTAGCCCAAGTACATGTATCAGCATATGCATCTCCTCCTGCCTGAGTCCTAAGATGAGCTGTCCACCAGCTTAGAGCATCCCCTTCTAATTTGAACGCAGCCAAACGGGTCTTAAAGTTATCAGGACATCCCAGAACTTTAAACACCATCTCTATGTGAGTTATCCAATCTTCTGCTTCAGCGGAGGTGGCAGCAGATCGGAAAGCAAGTGGTCTCAGCTTGTTAAACTCCTTAATCCAACCAGAAATTGTGGTAGGTGGACCACCACCACCACCACCACTACCACCTGATGAACCCGCGCCGTTTCGAATATCATTGTAAATCTGGGTCCTGAGTTCAGTGGAAAGGTTCGGAAGAGCATTAGCCAGAGCAGCATTGATCATGGCCTCAAAATCAGGACCATCCCCTTCACCATTTCTGCGTGTGGCCACAATCTGAACGATTATGAAAAGGATTAGCAAATCGAAACAAGGAAAGATTACGAAAGGAAAGTACGCAGAAGGAAACCTAATGTCTACCCAATCCTCACAGGTCATAGCCTAAGCTCTAAGGGTCACTAAACCTGGCTCTGATACCATAAATTGTAACACCCCAACCCGACAAGGGTAGAAGTGTCACATTATGGTGTTACATCAGAACATATTTAACACAACAAAAGCGGAAGCCTTACAAAATAACCAAAGGAAAACAATGAATGAAACTAATTTCTGAATCTTTATAATACATAATAACATTTTTCTAAAATGGCTATGGTCAAGTCTGCACTCTGCTCTACTCTCAATCCCTAGAAAGCCATCCCAGAAGTAATCTTGAATACCTGCCGTGGAAGAAAAGAAAACGCGGCTGAGCTTAAAAAGCCCAGTGAACAGATATAACAACGAAGTAATAATGAAACAGAAATGAATACTGAATAAGGTATAAAGGGAATAACAGAATGTAATCAAAGGTAAGTATGAAATAGTAATAAGAGGTNTTGAATCACCCAAATCCGAGTTCTTATGAAGATTTTATGGCCAAAATAGTAACAGCTACTCCGCGTGCAAGTTGTAATTGTCTTGTTCAACTTGTGATGGTTCCACTTTGGTTTCTTCTCGTGCAAGCCTCCTTTCTGACGTCGTCACTCTATATCATCTGACGCCGTCAGGTTGAATCCTGACGCCGTCACCTTCAAAAGTCTTCTGGGACGTCTCTTGTTAACTTAACACCTGACGGCCTACACCTTGTAACACCTGACGCCGAATCTTTCTGGCCCGTCATTTGTAAAATAGTTTCACTCTTTTGTCATCGTTGGCTGACGGCGTCACCTTGTGACTCTGACGCCGTCAGGTGTAAATTCTTCTTCTTTTGAGACTTTGTCGTTTTCTTCACTTTTATGCTCCAAAAACGTCCAAATATGCATGTTTTCTAGAATTCTTCTCAAAAGTACCTAAAATGACAAAAGGAGAGATTTAGGGCAATATTTGATCAAATAAATACGATTTAGGGGCTTAAATGACCCCTTAAAACCGTAACACTTTTCGTCTTATCAGTTTAAAACGCGTAAATCGCGTAAAACGCAAATTCGGAAAATGTAAAATTTCAAAATTCTTGAGAATGTCACGGAAGTTGAAAAACTTATATTTCTCTTGATTGTAATGTTGTGTGGACATATCGGGATGTCTAAATGACGTTTAAAGCTTAAAGTAATTCTCGGACACGGTTTCGTGATTTTTGCAGAAATGATCCGACGAGTGTTAAATTCTCGGATTATCATTAAAGTAGTTTATCTTACAAGAATGTGAACTAAAAATTTCGGAAATGAATAGTACAAGTGAATAGTAAAAATGAATAGTAAAAGTGAATAGTAATCCAAAAATGCGAATTGTTACATTAAAAACGTGGTCTACTCAAGTTTGACTTAAGGTATTGAAAATTCTTAAATAATCCCGTAGAGTGCGGTTATTAATTAAGAAACATTACCTTATTAAAGGTCTACGATAAACATGGGTTATATAATAACCAGGCTTTATTAGTGATGAAAAATCTGAAAACGCTTATCAACGCTCTATTTAGGGGGCTCTATTCCAATTTTTGTAGTAGTGCATGTTTCAGAGCAAACCACATGTGAGGAGTGAAGTAACGTTAACTTTGAGCACGTGTTAAAAATTGAGACATTGCTAAAGAGTACTTGTCCTTGCATAGTTGATTGAGAGCCAATACGTTACAAGATCAAAGGGTGTCACGTTTGGCAAATACAAACCTAGCATAAGTTCGTAAGACATGGCATGTGAAACATTTTACCACTAATTTCTTCTCACGTAGTTAACGCTTGAGTTTGAAGGAGGTTGATCCCCTCAAGAGCACCCGCTATGTAGATATAGCGTTGACTTAACAATAATGGTCGCAACGACTAATATGAATGTTGTAAATACACTAAAAAACCTTAAGTTATTACTAAGCACATGATTATCTGTTTATTGTTTTTTCCGTTATAACACATGGTAGACAACTTTATTAATCATAAACGGGAGTCTTTTAACCGCGCTTCGCAATGGGACGCGGGTTTTACTTGAATTATTTTTTGCTACACAAACTCTCTTTAAATTTAACTCAGGGATCATTTATGAAATCGGTAGGTAACTACATGGACTATTTTATGTAATTTTTTGTCACACAAACAGTCGCCAAATTTACTTGAAGTATTGTGTCTGTAATCGCAAGTGTTCGGTACACAAACAGTCTCTGGATTTAACCTAAAAACTACTTTTGTAATCACAAGTAGCCGAGTAGGGGTGTCAAAAAAGCCAACCAACCAGAACGCTACCCGGACCCCAAACCAGATTAAGCATATTCAGGTCGGGTTACTCGGGTTAATAATTTTATTCGGGTTATTCGGGTCAGTCCGAGTAACCCAAATACGAAATAGGGTCATGTATCAACTACGAGGGCTAACTTGGGTTCGAGTCTACCCGATTGACTTGAATAAGAGTTTTTTATTTTAATTTTAACAAATTATTTGTTTAAACTAGTACAAATAGGTAATTTTGTTACCATTTTACTCATATTCGAGTTGATCTGAATCTGAATGAACCCGAACTGACTAACCCGAGTTCAAATAGAGTTTTGTTTTTAGCCTTCACCTGACTTTGACCCGACCCGAATTGACCCCAACCCGGCTTGCTTAACACCCCTATTCTCAAATTACGGACGTTTTTTAAACAAAATTAGGGACCTTTTTTGCAACGTATGTAAACCGGAAGAATGTTTATATATTTTTCTTACACAACAGTCTTTAGATTTAACTCAAGTACTATTTTTGTAATGGAAAGTATATGGTAGGGACTTTTTTTGCAATTATTTCAAGGGCTATGTATGTCATCGTAAGTAAACCACATTTTGCTATTTTTGTTTGATTTTGACATTTGATGAGTAGTTAACATTTAACAAATGTTTTTATTTAATTTTGAAATCAAACTTAATATATTAAAACTAAAATTAAAATAATACCATATAAGATTGTTGCAACAAGCTTATGGCAAATAAAACCCCCATTATTCGTTCCAAATTTATTACACTACTACTAAAACTATTTAAAGAAGGGTAACTATATTTAAAGTTCTTCCCCCCAAATGAAACGTAAACATTTCAAAATTCATAACTTTTACACCATTTTTTAGTTTTTCAAATGATATCTTTGCGCATCTCTAATTTTCTAAACTTTAAAGAGTTGTAATTTCCATATACGTCCTTATGTTTTGCCCAAATCATAAATGAAACCTTCACAATTTTGAAATTGCAGGCACACTTTTTGTACAAAACTTTAGTAACGCATATAAAATTTTTTCACATATACTATGTATTTACTTTCGAAGTTGTAAAATACTACATTTGCAGTTTTTCAAAACCACAAGCATATTCTTTTGCCATTTTTCTCACAACGTGTTTGGCGCAAAGCATTTTGGAGTATTTAAGAGCGGTAAACAGTGAACGTTGAGCGTTATAATTTTTAATGCTCGTTTGACAAGCAATTAGTAGCTTAGTTAATTAATTTTTTTCTTGGATTGCTCGTTATCCAACGCTTCATTAAGTAGCATTTATGAGCGTTAAACATTTAAAAGCCATTTTATACATTAAAATTTCAATTACATTTATATTACCAAATATTTTATAGAAAAATACAGCGACCGGCTATTGTTTACCGCTCGATATGCTTAAATACACCCTAAAAAATCATGGCAGACTTAACATTAAATTATTACATTCAATACAAAGTCCACACAATAGCATTTGACAAATTAAGGAGCTGAGTCTTGAATTGATCCACAAGACTCATGCATGAACCATTCTTTCTTCACCTCCCACCAATACATAAACACTAAACAAAATATCTTATATATTTCACATCTATCTCATGAAAGTTTCTAAAAATGGCTCCACTTAACTCAGCAACACCAATCCCTCCGATCACTTGCGAATCACGCGACTTCGATATCCCACCCGAATCATTCTGGCTCTCAAAAGACGCCGAACTCGACTGGTTCGATCGTAACGCTTTCTTAGAACGTAACGAATCCATCAAACCTAACTCCAACCCAATAACCTTAATCCAAAACAAAAACAACACTAGTACTTCAGTGCATGTTTCGGCTTTTTTGAAGTCCAAACCAGTAGATACAAAAACAAAAACCAGAAACTGTAAAATAGCGAATATTTTGTTGTTTCCGAAAAGATCGGATTCGATCGGGAATGAACCCGAAAAGGTTTTGAATGAGCCGTGGTCTCCGAAGGTCTCGTGTTTAGGTAAAGTTAGATCAAAACGGGGTCGTAGAAAGGTGACTAGACCCGGAGGAAGTGAGAGAACCGGTCGAACCGGGTTTATGTGGAGGATGACGACGTTTTTTCGATGTGGTTGCTACGGTGGGAGAAAAACTCATGGATCGCCGGAGAGTTGACTTTACAGATGGTCAACGGGAAGGATATTTGATACTTGTATGGCACGGTAAAAAGGAGAACGGGATAGCTGTAAAAGTGTTGAGCCACTGGTTTTTTGCGGTATTTTTTAATTTTTTTTTTACCGTGGTTTGATACTTGTTTTATTGTTTTTTGTTGTACATAAAAATAAAAATAAAAATAAAAAATCTCATTTTATTTTATATATACCTTTTGTTAGCGTTGGTTAAAGGCATGTGCTTATTGCTTAGAGGTGTTTCTTTTATATAATTTTACGTTGATCGGATTAAAATTCTCTCAAGTTGATATGAATATGACCGGTAGTGTTTTTCACAGACAGAACAGTGTGGCCTACTAAGGGACTTACTTTTCCTTTTGATTGTAAGGAACATTATTAGTCATGTTAATATCAACTTGAGATAATCCTAATCTTTTTTGATATAGTTCTAGTCATGGGTGAATCATTTTCTCTAAGTGGATCAGCGGATGTATATTGAAACATGAAAGAAAAGTGATCTATTCACCAGGTTCTCGAGTGGTTTATCCCATAACAAAGAGAAGGTAAATGTATGTAAGAGTTGACAAGAAACATGTGATCTAGATATGAACTTCTGACTTGCGCTTCAGAGCTGCAGCCTGCAGCATGTCTTCGACCACTAAATTGCCAATGGCGATGGCTCAAAAATGAGGTTTTTCTTAGTTCCATTATAAGCTATCCAGTGTGTAATAGTATGTGTTACACACGTTTTTACTAAAATTTGGAAAAAGTTTCATCATATGAGTGTGTGCGGTATATATCATTTGTAGTACTATGCACACTATTACATGTGCCGCATATTTTTCTTAACGTGCAAAGTTGCAAACTTTCATAATTTAAACCAAAGATGCTTTCACGGTCTCACGGATGCCAATTCCTACATGTGGATTTCAAAGTTCAAACCAATGTTAATATTTAATATTCCTTAATAATAAAAGAAAATGAGTTTAAACAATCTTTGATTAATTAAGTTATTGATGATCACGCCATCTGCCATCACCAGACAACATCGAGACACAAGATTATTGGAGTAAGTGGTTGAACACGAGGCCCATTATATTTAGTAGTTAAAACATAAAGGTCATTAGGTAAAACTAAGATTTTAAAATCTAGCTTCTTACTAACTCTTTTGATTGACTATGTCATCATATATTAGATAACAATCACATCAATTCATAAAAATCAGTTTGTTAGGAGGAGGCTTTATGTACTGATGTATACGGTACTTTGACTTGGACACAGTCCGTTTAAGTTGAAGATGCTAACTTAATACGAGCCAATCAGCCAAATATGTCTATAACAATACATATTATGCATTTATGATGGTCGCGACACGATCACACGGGTGATGATGTTGCCTCTTCTTCCCTAGTTTGGATATATTAGATTTGATCTCATTATACCCTTATGCTCGTAGCACACTTTATGGTGCTTGTTAGGTCGATCTGTGTCGAAAAATCTTGTTTCTATCAACTATTGTTAAAAGAGCGATTACAAAATTCGTTTCTTTGTTTTTTGCCCCCCACAAAATCAAAACGCCTGGGTAATAAATATTTTGCACAAAACGTACGTAGCATTAGCATTTAGTGCTTAGATGCATAAGGGTGGTGGCAACGTTGGAAGATTTTGGTCGGCATCAATCGGTGTGGCTTGGCATAACATTGCCATTCGATCGGGATGATGGTTTCGGCATTAAGATCGGTATACTATACCGATTCGGTATAGAACAATATGACCGTTGAGCATTTAAAGAATATGACCGTTGGTCATTGTTTCCAACTAAAAAAAAAAAAAAAAAAAACAAAAAAAAAGTTTAGGCATGGTTAGGCATCACATTGCCACTAAAAATAAGTAATTAGGCATGATTAGGCATGAAACTAGTTGGATTCATTCTATTGGCTAATTACAATTTAGTATTAGGCATGGTTAGGCAACATTGCCACCACCCTAAATAGCTTCTAATCTATTGTGGGGCATAAATACTTGTTAAAAAACAAAGTTTGGTGTCCCCTTGAGGGACAAAAGTACCAATAATATTGCCGGCAATAATTTATATATCCCTGCTTTGGATCTGACTATGTTTACAGATATGAATTTACATACGTCTTCGATTAAAGTTTAACTATTTTTACATGATAGTGATATTTCAACATAAGGATACGAACAAGCTAGGGTTATGCCGTGGTACATTGGTCATAAATGTGTGCTAACCTTGTTACTAGGAAATTGTACATGCTATTTGGCCAACCCTATGGCTAGAGGGACATTATTCTTGATCATAACATAAGCTAAATAATAAAAAGAAAAAAAGCTAAATAATGCCTTGTTCCTCTTGAAGAACAAAATAACACATAGATGTCTAAATTGCTTTATTATCGCAACATTTTGGGGCATGGGAATGCCTCTCCCATTATAACGTGGAGGTGAGTCTGGCTCTGGAACACAACTCCCGGATCCTCTTTCTCGATTTTCTTCCTCCCTGGTTGGTGATTATTTCCCGAGTGAACGGGCTCTACTTTTGTGTGTGTATGTTAATAATGAAAAAGAGCAAACAAGATAGGAGAATAACAGATGACCAAATTTTTGTTATATTTCCACGGATCCATTTCACCCCAAATAACCTAAATTAGGTTCATCAAAATGAATCATTGGCATTAGAGTAAAATTGAGATTTTAGCTTGCTAAAATCATCCTCTAACTCCTCTTAGAAAACCTATGTCTCTTTCTGCAGTATTTAGAAAAACCAAAGTCTCGTTTCGTACACCCTAAGGCAAATAGTATATATTTCTTTTTGTGCAAAAACCTATCTTTTGATATTAGTTTCTTTATGAAAGATTCTAATTATTTCTGAAAAGATACTACTATAAGTTAAGACACATACAAATAACTGTAGAGTGTATACTAACTCGGATCAGGGTTTGGGCCATAGGCTTTAAACTTCAGCCCATTACCGTATGTGCTTAGACCATAACAATGTGAAACAGGTTGCTCCGTAGCAATTTATGTCATGTTACTCGGTGGATTTCCTGATGTCTTTGTGGTTATGTACTTGTATGGTTCAGACTTCAGAGTTCAAATACACATTTNAAAAAAAAAAAAAAAAAAGTTACTGTTGTTTTTATAAGGGAGAGGGGGCCCAAATTTATAGTTTTGAGGTGCATTTTATTAAAACTAAACAATGCTTGTAAGAGAGTTAGGTGCGGTGACAACCTAATAACTGTTACTGGGTTGACACCTTAGCACACGCCAAACAACACCGCTATAATTAAAACACGATCTCTAATTATACTGTAAATGTTATAGATGCAAGTGAATCTCATAACACACCACAAAAAATAACACACTCGCTCAAAAAAAAAGGAAGAAAAAAACAACAATGCCTGGTAATGGGTTGGTGAAAGGATGCACGGGGAGGGAATGCGTGCACCTCGGTGTAAAATGGCGACACCATTAGAGAAAAAAAGCCCTATGTCATGTTGTTTACTACATCGTGTGCTCTAACAAATAATAGTTTTGGACAATTTACATTTAAAAAATAAATAAAATAAAATAAAATAGACTTTTGACATAAGTTTAGAGTAAGATTAAAAATGACATAGATAAACAATCTTTTAGGCTGCCCAAAGTGGGCTGGAAAAAATCGGTCGAGCGAGATACACAACCGATATGAACATCGGTTGCCTCTACTGTGAGGCTTGGTTCGAATATCGGTTGCCAGACAAAAAATGTGTCTATCGGTTGTGTTTTCAACCAACTTTGAAACAACAAAAATCTTCATTTGTTTCTCTTTATTCCACCATAATGAATCTTATATAATTCTGTCTCTTTTCCCATAGCTTAGCTGAAGCAGCTATACCAAAAGCAATATGTTTGAGCTGAGTTTTTTCAGGTTTTGGAGATGGGTTTTCTTCTAAGGTGGTGTTTGGTAATGAGTTATGTGATGTGAAAATGAAATCTTGATCACAAGAAGTGGTAGCGTTTGGGGTTGTGTTAGCTTTAAAGTGTATATTAAAGAAGTAGCACCTACAAATGAAATTTAAGTTTTAATTTCGTATCGTTTTTATTTTATGTTTATGTAACGTTTACGTTTTTATTAATGAAATTTAAGTTTATGTTAAAAATGTTTTTTTTTAAAAAAATAAAAAATAAAAAAATGGGTCACCACTGTGGCATTTGGGTGAATATGGGTTGCTGCAGAGAGAAAGCTGACGTGGCAGCCAGAAAGATGATGCAATATGGGTCACCACTGTGCCCAGCCTTAGTTAATAGCAAGTTAGATAACTGTTGGATCTATTTTGCTAATTAGAATGATAAAAATTCAAAATGGGGCAAAAAGCCAGTCAACCAGTCATTGCCCCTGTGGCACCTGAGTGAATATGGGTTAAAAAAAATAAAATAAAATAAAAAAATAAAAAAATAAAAAAATCACTAAACAATAGTAAATGATATTAATTGGATCGATCGAGTAAAAAACCAAACGTACATTTAATCGTCTCCATCGGGGTCATTCTCAATCTCAACTGTACCGTCATCGTTACGGTTAGTAACTGTACTGCTACTATTATTATTATTATTTGAATAATATCCCTATGCTAGATTAAATTGTTAAATATAAGCCTAAGTATTATTATGGTGGTGGTGGTAGTGGGTTTGGCTGGGGTTTTGTTGTGACCACCAAATGGTCATGTTTTGGGTTTTGTAAAAAAAAATAAAAAAATAAATTAAATTAATTTTATCATGTTATTTAGATATAAATACTTTAGGCCCCGTTATTTTTATTCGCAACTTCAAACATTATCTTTCCTGATATCTGCCCAACTCAAACAAAATATTTTGTCATTTCTCTGTTTCCAAATGGACTCCGCAGAATTTTTCTTCACAGACTCAGAAGAAGAAATAAGAAATTAATCGTATGAACTTGGCATTTATTAGAAGTGCGGCGAAGTTAATTAAGAATATTAATAAAAAAGACGAAAAGGTGAAAGTTCGTGAAGTACAACAAGCGTCGTAACTCCATATTGTTATGGTGCTCATGATCGTTTAATCGCCACTTATTTTGATAAGCATCCAATGTACGACGCATATACATTTCGGAAGACGTTCCGAATGCGCCGAGAGCTATTCACAAGCATAGTTGAAGATGTAACTAGTCATTATAAATTCTTTCGTAATAATAATGATGATACCGAAACAGAAGGCGTTTCGGCATTAATGAAGTGCACTTCCGCAATTCGTCAATTGGCATACGGCACCGAGCCTAACGCCCTTGATGAATTTTTGCAAATGGGTGCTGATGTGTTTCGAAAGCTTTAAATTTATTAGACTAATTTTACCGATTCCTTATTACTCAAAACACACGGGTAAAAGTATAACCCTCGTTTATAGTAAAGAGTTTTGGTAAGACCAGGTCGTTCCACAGGGACTGAGGTTTGCTCTTATGTATCAATTAACTAATCAAGATGATTTAGAAAACTTATGCAAATGTTTTTGAAATTCAAATATGAGACAGATATGATTACTTAGTTCTTATAACTCAGTGATGGCATATGATAATGATCTCAATGGCTTAAGTAGGTTTAACAAATGAGTAGTTGTTTTCGTCAAAATAACGTTTCATCAGTTAATAGTTGTGATTCAAGACTTATGTCTGCTAGTCCTTAAACGAGTGGTTAACAAGTATAAGTACTAGTTGCAATATTTCAAACTCTATTGTTTATTTCAATACAAAAGCGATTTCTCCTTCAATTGATCAACATACATAGACATATGTTGAAAACCATAAAATACTAGTCGAATCTTTCGACCCTTTCCAATTAGTACTTATAATCAAAGAGATAAACAACGGTGATAAGTTTAGAACACAGCAAGGTCGTAACATAAACAGGAAATCAACAAGAGATCATGACCATAACCAAACACTTTATTATATTAACATATCCAAGCAACCATAAGGAGTTTAGCCTAACATGGCTTTAATAATCATGCTTACAGTGGTAATATCGTATGAAATGATCAACATACTTTATGAATTAATGTAATGAAGAAGCTACCGTAACTAGCAATCACCACAATTAATATCGAGACAGTATTACAACGCTTTTAGAACTTTGACTTTATTTTTATCACCCCAATGATTGGAACACGAGATGGATTATTATCAGAGCTTTGTTGGTTGTTGGGAGGAGTGTTGGTATGAAAATGAGGCGAAACGAGGCTCTATTTATAGGCAGAGGTTGACTGGCCAGGCATTGAAATACGCCGCAATTGAGGAAAAGACCGGCGTGCTTCACACTGAATGTCGGCGATCTAGGAAATAAAAAGCGGCGACCTTCAGTAGATTTCTTGGAGCCAAAAGGTAATTAATAGGGCTGAAGGTCGGCGTGCTTGAGATATAAGATCGGCGCACTTCTCTTGTTTTGACTTAGATTGTGTAGGATTATATTTGCCCCCGTAACTGGCGCACTTGAGACTAAAGCTCGGCGCTCTTTTATCTAGGAATAGGCTTTATCATAGGATTATCTTGGATTTGTACATTTTGCCTTGGTTCTTGAAGATCTTTGTCTAGAGGACTTGAAATGTATTTTCAAGAAATTAAGTATCGAAAGTCCTTATAAATCATATAGAAACTAACAAATAACGGTATATAAAATATACATAATTCGAGCATCATCAGGTGCAGAAACTTCACGTGATTCTCTTGAGTATTTTTGTAGGTCTGTTATCAAAATATATGGAGCTGAGTATTTGCGAAAACCTACCATTACTGATAAGGAAAAACTTTATCGGTTTCACGAAGAAAAGTATGGGTTTTCGGGAATGTTAGGAAGCCTTGATTGTACGGATTAGGAGTGGTTTGGTTGTCCGAATGCATATCACAGGCAATATTGTAGACACGATAATGGTTCGAATCCTTGCATTGTGCTTGAAGCTATTGCATCACAAGACTTATGGATATGGCATGCTTTTTTGGGTGTTCCTGAGGTCAACAATGACATCAGGCTTATACATCAATCTCCTATATTCCACGATCTCAAATACGGAATTGCACCAGAGGTTCCGTTTGAGGCTAATGGCGAATGGTACAGATGGGGATATTATCTTGTTAATGAGATGTATCTGCAATGGGTGACACTTGTTAATTCGATTTCACATCCAAATAACGACGACCACAAGCAAATACGATATAATCGAATGCATGAAGCGGCAAAGAAAGATGTGGAACGAGCCTTTGGTGTTCTCAAGAAAAAATGAGCTATATTAGCCAATCCCGCACGAGCGATGTCTATTGATAAAATAAAGAATATGTTGTATACATGCATCATATTACATAATATGATTCGAAAACACAAAGGGAAGGCGATATCTCCCAAATATTATCCGGAGGAAGAACATCGTGAGGACGATCCCGTATGAACTCGGGAACAAGCGCGAAAATTTATTAGACAAGTCAAATCGGCATACGCACATCAAATCCTTCGTGATGATTTGGTTGAACACCTTTCCCGTGGAGTTTAATTTAAGGGAATTGATTTGCACACTTTTATTTTTGATTGGGACACTCCAAACACTGCATCAGGCAATTGTACCATATTTACATCCTGCTTTAATTACTTGTACTATGAGTGTGCCAAAAAAAAAATGAAGTGTGCAAATCACCTCCTTTAATTTAAGGGGTTTTTTTTTTTATTTTTTTTTATTTTTTTTATATGTTTTGTTAAATATGTATGATGTTGTTACTTTTTAATGTAATGTTTTTAGGTATGAATGAAAGTTTAATCTAGTTTTGAATTAAATTTGTTAAAAAAATAAGTTTGGTGGTGATGTGGCGCAAATGTTGAGGTGGAGCGCTTGGTGACTATAATATCTAGTCTAAGATAACTGGAAAAAAAGATAACATAATTATCGCGAGTGTGCAAATCAATTCCCTTGTTTTTACAACTATAACATCTAGTCTAAGATAACAGGAAAATAAGTTATGGCTGTTTTTTAAATATATTATTAGGATTGACATGAAGTTGGCTATGGAAGATGTGAGCATGTTGGCTTTTAGCATAGAACAATTATTGCTCCTTTCCTGCTACCTGAAATTGTATCTGTTTTAGTGCCTCCTAAGTCACCCTCACCTTATAAAATAAAATCTCTTTGTTGGCTTACAAAGATCATGCAATTTTTTTAATGTTTATTTATTTATTTATTTATTTTTATCATGGTTGCTTCTTTTTGGAGGTTGAAAGAGTTGCCAGCATCTGGAACTACTTCCTATTACAACTTGTAGGACCTCAGAGGAAATCGTTAAGCTTGAAGGATCCTGAAAAATACGAGTTTCGCCTAAAACAGTTGCTAAAGCATATGTTTGCAACATCTCATATTGAGCATTATTACGTTTTACGTTTGTGAGAATTTGTGGTTTTATGCATATAAGATGGGTATAGACCAATATGGAAGTCAGGGTATGTAGTGCATACTCTGAATAAGATTCATGTGTGGGTCTTCTATGGCATGCCATTACTGCAATATGTTTGTAATTCTTATTATTTCCTGTTTTGAAGATTGTCAACATATATGTTCTCTTGGCAAGAGGCGATCATGAGAATATTTTCCCATCTGCCATCACAAAGGATGGGCAATCCTATAAGGACCAGGTACAATTAATATTTTTATATCTCATATTGTGGATCAATGGGTCAACAAGGTTTTTCATATTTGTTCCTTAAAGATCCTGATATCATATACAATATGGATCATATGCAGTTATTCACAGAAGCTGCAAATGTTTTTAGAAGAACTGGTGAAGATCCAAGAATGATATAGGCATTTGATGATCTTGGTAATAAGGCTAAAGAGGTTGCATCTGAAGCCATTGATGCTGAAGCTATTTTTGCTGACATTCCAGATGAATTCCTTGATCCAATTCAGGTAACTTACTTGTTTAACAATACGCTAAGCTCGATTTTATCACACGAAACAACTAGTTTTAGACTATTAGGGGTGCAAAACTCATATTGGAACGGAAAACCAAAGAACTAGACAGGGAGCGGAGTGGAAAACCAAAGAACCGATCTTTGGTCCAGTTCTTGATTCAAGATTTTTCTGAAACTCGATTCTAGATTGGGTCTGATTCAAAACCATAACCGAATCACATGTTATATATAGATATTTTCATCTGAAACAACACTCTGACAGATTTAACCTCGATTTAATACAAGGTCAAGTATGTAACTGTTTTATTGTCTATTTTCGGATCAAACTGTGATTTATCTTGTTTATGGGAGGGTCACTGGACTCGCTGCTTGAGGTGCACTAGTACCAAGCAAAATGCTAATGACATGTTAAACTAGGGGGCAGGGGTTGTACTTGTAGTATATCCTAAATAAGAACCAGGGTATTGACTTACTAAAAATTAGGTGCATGGATTGGTAAATTACCTTGATGAGTGTGTAAATATTCATCATTTTTGTGTTATCTGAACTGCCAAAACATCCAAAAACACCCAATAATGCATCAAAAATAGTAAAAATATTCCAAAAGTGTGTTTTATATGTGTTAGATGCAAAATGTTTGAAAACAAATGAAAAACAAGCAAAGTTTGCACAATTGGTAGTTTCAGTCCCTCAACTTTCACAACTTGTCAAATCTAGTCCCTGGTTATTTCAAATCATGCAAAATATCATAAAAGGTCCTTGGGGATTCATAAGTTGTCAAAAAAAGTCCTTTGAATATCAAAAATCACAAATTTACAACTTTGGTCCCCCAAGTTTGAAAAATGTCAAAAATAGTCCTTGGTGAATTTAAAAAATGAAAATAATCAAAAGTAAACCTTGTACTATTCATAAATGACACAATTGGTCCTTGTGGTAAAATCTTGGAAAATTACATGTTTGGTCCCTGAAGTTTCACAAGTTGGCAGAAATAGTCCCTGGATATTCAAAAGTGGAAATTATCAACATTGGTCCTTGTACTATTCAAATATGGCAAGAATGAACCTTGTGAGTACTTTGGAAGATTGGCAAAACACACCCTTCAAAAATTCAGAATTTACAATTTTGGTCCTTGGGCTTTAACAAACTACAAAACCAAACGGACCCTTTATTTATTACTAAGTCCCTAAAATCCAAATCCATAAACCCAAAACAAACCCAACACAACCCCTTGGCCTGTTTCTTTTTCTTGGCCCAAACCCACAAGCCCAAAAACCCCCCCCATGTTTATAAACCCAAAACCCCAGTCAAACCCCCCGTTTGACTCATCCCTTTCCCTCCCAACCTCAAAACCAGAAACCAGAGGTGGTTTTTACCACCACCCCACTTGCCCCATCAAATCCCACCGCCCACTCCACCATATCCACCTAACTAACCCACTACAATAAATGCACCACCCCCCAATTGCAACCACGGTCCCAATTTATAATATTTTTTTGGCGCCAAAATTGATCCAACAGCTAGGATCAATCACAGTCCATCCAATGGTCCCAATTGAAGTGGGAAAGCACAAGGAAGCTCCAAGGAACCCTAATTTTTTGCTATAAATAGAAGAGGAGCAGAGGAGATGAAGAAGTAGTCACCTAGTTTAAAATTGAATGTCGTATTAGTTAAAGTGTAATTTTTAGTAGTTAAAAATCCTTTCAAAGCTTTGTAATCTGTTTCCTTAATGTACTTTGATCTTTTGTTAATCAAAAACTCAAGTGTTTAAGTTTCAATCCAGTGTTTGCATTTTCAATTGAATTTTCTGTTTTAGCTTCAATCATGTTCTAAGCTTCAAGTCACTGTATCATAAGCTCACTTAGGTTGCTAGGATTAATAAGAAAACATAAAAAGTAAAAAATTCAGAAAAACAAACACAACAGGGTACCTTTGCTTATTGAATATGGAATGCTTTGGAAGTGGTCTAAATGGATTGGCCAGATGGACTTTACCTAGCTTATCTTTGATAAGCTAGGAGCTTGTAGAGCATAGAGATACCCTGGTTAAGCCAGAGGTCAAGGTTCTAAGTATTTTCATTTTCCTTTTCAGTTTTTAGAATAATATTGCATAATCTGTTTTCTTTGTTAGTAGTTGTTAAACATTGCTCTTATATGCTCATTTCAGTTCATTACATCATTGTGTTTGCTTATGATTCATTGTTATGGTTTTAAATCAACAAAAGCTTTGAAAATCAATTATTGAATCTGTTAAAGAGGTGTTTGGTTCAGATTGATTCTCTGAGTTCTAGCCAGTATATGTTGTTGTTGTTGGTTCATACAAGTCACCTTAGACCATTCTGAGTGATTTCAAGCATAAAAACCATAAGTCTTTTGAACAAAAGTCAAAAACTCACTTTAATCCTTTCAAATTGTTCACTGTGTGGATTTGTGGTTCCAAATCTTGCAAATCAGTCCATAAATAGTTGTTGTCACTTAAATTGAGTTCATTATAAGTTAAAACAACATAATCAATAAGTAGTATTGATCCAAAGTTCACCAAAGTCAAACTGTGTTCATAAATCAAAAAGTCAAAGTGACATATAGAAAGTTTTTGAATAAAATTGTTGATTTAATTGTGATCTTGTTATTAGGAATTAGGTTGTAAGCTTGTAGGGAGTTAATATTTTGTTGTTAATCTTCACTGGGGTATTTTTGTTTAATTTTTATCTAGCTTGTAAACTGCTTATTTAATGGCTTCTTCTTAGATCATTTTTCAAAATCTGTCCTGTGTCACAGCTTTAACCAAAAGTCATAAGCTTGCAAAATCTTTGTTAGTTAGTCTTAGCTTTTGATTCTTGTTGATTTGGAAAGCTCATTTGGCCAGCTATTTGTGCAAATAATTGTTCCTTACTTTAAAGCTTTTCACACTGCTTTTTCATTGGCTTTTAAAAAGGACTTTTTCAAATACTTGCCCTGTACACAGTCTCTACACCTTTTTCATAAGCTTGCATAAGCTTCATTAGAGAGCTTTAGCATTTGTATTTTAGCTTTTTGAGAAGCTTACCTAGCTGACTCAATAAGCCAGTGCTTATTTTCCATTCCCAAGCTTGTTCAATAGGGCTGCTCATAGCTTTTTACTTGGCCAAATTGATATTGCAAACTGAGTCAGTGTATACAGGCCTTTTCATAAGCTTGCCACAAGCTCACTTGTGGACCCCACAGTGTAAGCTTTAGCTTTTTGAAAAGCCAATAAGCTCAGCTTGTTGGATCAGCTTTTACTTTGGGCTTCCAATCACCCCTGTGGGCCCCACATAGTCTTACATTTTGTCCCATTTAGCCTGCAGAACTATTGATCTGTGGCATTTTTGATTGCTTATTTTGTTCTTGTGGCTTATTCAGTGCATATTAATTGTTGTTTTAGCTTCATATAAGTTCCATTAACTAGTTTCTAGCCTTATCCACCCTTGTAGGACCCCCTGTTAGCTTATTCAAGCTTATTTCAAGCTTGTTTGACCAAAAGTCAAACTGTCAAGGAAATAAGCTTGCATACTGCTTATTTTTGAATTTAAGCAAAAGTGTTTTTACAAAAGTTGTTCATTTTCAGTGTATAAACAAGTTCCAAAAAGAAAAATCCAAAAATAATCACTTTTTAAGAAAAGTGATAGTTTCTATTTAATATAATTTAGAATTTTATTTTTCTTTTTAATTTTTTATTAAGTACTTATCTGTTTTTATAATTTTCTTAAATTCCTAGTATCTTAAAGTATTTGTATAAATTTTCTTAGAATTTTTCCTGTTCATTTAGTATTTATTAGAATTAAAAACAGTTTAATTAATAATTAGTTAATATTAGTAATTAAATAGTTTTAATAAATTTTTGTTAAACAGTAGTATAATTTTATAATTTTCCTAAGTTCTAAATAATATTTAGCACTTCTGGTAATTTTCCCATAATTTCTACTGTTAATTTGGTAATTTTTAGATTTAATTTTAATTAAAACAGTTTTATTAGAAAATCCAAAAAGAAAATAGTTTAAGTGTTTAAAATTAATCTCAGATCCATTTTTATAATTTTTCTAGCTTTTATACATTAACTAGAATCTGTAAAAATTGGATTTGTAATATTCTCTTTTCATTTTCTATTTTTCTTATTTAATTAACTTTTATATAATAGTTTAGTAATTAATTAATAAAAGATCCAAAAAAAGACAAAAATAGTTATTTTTAATTTTTATATTTCTTTTAAGTCATTTTATATTTTTAGAAATTAATTTTGCAAATGTTTAGTGTAATTTTTAATCTTAATCCTTTTTAGATTTGTTATTAATTAGTTTTAATTAAGTTTTTAAATAGTTTTATTAATTAATTAATATTTAAATATTAAAATAATCAAAAAAATAATTTTATTTTTAATTTAATTTTCTTTTCATTTTAATTTTGGAAAAGTTTTATTTTTACCCCTGTAGTTTGTAATTTGTCATATTTAACCTTTTTTCCATTTTACATAATTAATCTGTCTGTATTAGGTTTTCCCAAAGCCTAATTCTGTTTCCCTGTAGTGTAGAATTTTGTTATTTATCATTTCCATTAGTGTAATCAATACCAAATAATCATTTTCAATCTGGTTACTATTCCCAATCACTCTTTCCATAAACGTTTTCAAAAATACAATTTCAATCTCGTCGGGATATAACGACCCGGGAATACACTGTGCTTACACCGGATCATTAATTGATCACTCTCTCCCTCATTTGACTTAGTTGACCACACCTGGTTGACTGGTTAGTTTGGGAGGAGTCATACCTCTTGTTTGTAGCTATTTTATTTGGGGTTTCGAATTGTTCTATTATATCTCTTTATTCTAGTTACAGTTTGCTTATCTATTCTTGTTGGTGGTTCACTGGTTATGATTTGGAACATGGAGTCACAGAATCAAACTATGAGATATAAGGTGTGATGTACTGACTTGTGTAATTGGTGAAACGGTTATTTCCAGATGAAGTCTGGCTCTGGATCTGGGAAAATCCGAACGCACGCTTAATACAAATTAGGTAATGTTATCTGGCTATCTGCTCTTCAATACATTTATTAGTTCCATGGTTGGCATATCTTCTTAAATGTTATTTGTTCCCTTGCTTTTTCATACAGTAGGTAGTAGATATTTTTCGTGACAAAAAGTTGACCTATATGTTTAGTTAGGGGCAAATTCTTCATAAATGCATTATACTTGCCACAAATGTTACTTTCGTGTACTGAATAAATTTTTTTTCTTATATGGGTACTAAACTTTCATTTTTTGGTCTTTTTGATGTACTTTGTGACGTTTTTGCCCCTCAAATTATTAACAATCCAGGGGCAAAAATGTCACAAAGTACATCAAAAAGACCAAAAAATGAAAGTTCAGTATTCATATAAGGAAAAAAATTTGTTCAGTGCACGAAAGTAATATTTGTGGCAAGTATATTACATTAATAGGTATTTTGCCCGTTAGTTAATTGAATAGTGAGTTGAGAGAGATGAAATGGAAATATTATTGCATTAAACTAAATTGTCATGAGTACATAATGTGGTATTTATACAGGAAGGGCTAGTCTAACTAACTGCTGCACTAAGAACTACTTTACATTCTGTTACAATTGACTAAACTATTATAGAGTAAATACAAGTCTTGTTTGGTGAAGTGCTTTGCACTGAGATACTAGCAGCTGTAGCTTGTTGATCATTAGCTTGAAGTCTTGAACTGAAGCTTTTCCATGAGGCAAACCTGCAGGACCGTTTGGCTCATTACCCCCCACCCATAAATTGGAATTGTGAAAGGGTCACAAATGCTCAATTTGGAAAGACACCTGTAGTGAAGAGGTCTGTGTAGAGCCTTGGTTAGAATGTCAGTTGTCTGGTATTTGGAAGGCACAAAAGTGGGTAGAATGAGGCCTGCTTTGACCTTATCTCTGACAAAGTGACAATCAATTTCTATATGCTTTGTCCTGGCATGTTGGATAGGTTAGAAGCTAAGGCTATTGAATAAGCATTGTCACAAAAAAGCTTGATGGGAGTAGGGACTGTGATATGCAGATCTTTGAGTAAAATTTAATCCAGGATAATTCACAAGTTGTATCTGCTAGAGCCCTATACTTAGCCTCTGTGGATGACCTGGAAACCACATTTTGCTTCTTTGACTGCTATGAGATAAGGCTACTACCAAGGTATATGGTGTTACCAGAAACATATCTCCTAGAATAGGGACAACTGGCCCAATCACTGTCACAGTAAACAGTGAGTATTAGGCTGTTTAATGTAGGTAGAAACAGACCTTGGCCTGGACAAAGTTTTATGTATTTGAGGGTTCTTATGAGTGCCTTTTGGTGAGGAGTTCTTGGCTCTTGAAGGAACTAGCTCAGGGAGTGTGCTGCATAGGGAAGATCTGGTCTGGTAAGGGTGAGATATAGGAGTTTACCAACAAAAGTCCTATAAGTTGAGGGATCTGTCAAAGGTATTCCATCTGTCTTGTTGAGCTTCACATTAGGATCTAGAGGAGTGTCTGCTGGCTTGACATGGAGTAGATTGGCTTCCTTTAGTAACTCAATTGCATATTTTCTTTAAGAAATGGCCATACCAGATGATTTCTAAGGCATTCAATACCAAGGTAATAATGAATTGGCCCCAAGTCCTTGATACTGAATGTAAGGTCAAGTTGATGCTTGATGTGGTTTATGAAAGATTTGTCATTGCCTGTGATTATGATATCATCTACATACACAAGAAGGGATGTAGTAGAGGACTAAGTATGTAGAGTGAACAAAGAGGTATCCACATAGCTTTGCTTGAATCTTAATTCTTTTAAATAGGCTGCAAGTTTGTCAAACCACTGCCTATTGGCCTGTTTTAAACCATAAAGGGACTTTTATAGTTTGCAGACAGCATTTGGTGAGGTTGGTTTTGGATAGCCTTGAGGGATGGTCATGTATACTTATTCATGAAGATCATCATGTAGGAATGCATTGTTGATGTCCAACTATTCAATGTGATAACCCTTTTGTACTCCAAGAGTGAGTAAAGTCCTCACAGTGACCATTTTAGCCACAGGTGCAAATGTCTCAGTATAATCCACTCCTTCCTTTTGATGGAAACCCTTGGCTACAAGCCTTGATTGAATCTCTCCACTGTCCCATCAACTTTGTATTTGATCTTGACCACCCATTTAGAATCAATAGGAAATTTGCCAGCATGAAACTCAGTGATTACCCAAGTGTTGTTTTGTTCAAGATCACCAATTTCCTTTCCCATTGCCTTAATCCATCTTGGGTCTTTGGATGCTTGGGCATAGGTCTGTGGTTCCACTAATCTATCAAATGAACAAATGAAGTGCTTGTGTGGTGTTGTGAGATTATGATAATTAGAGGATTTGGTGGGGATTGAGTGTTGGTAATCTGTGAACTTAGTTGGGAGTTGTTTGGTTCTAGTTGAAGTTCTGAGAATGGGAGGTGGTGGTGGTGGTATGGAGGTTTGTGGATCAACTGTTGGTGGAATAGGAGGGTTTGGTATGGGTTCTGATGTTGGTGAGGGTTCTGGTGTGGGTGAGGGTGTGAGTTCTAAGTTATGGGGGTGTTTGGATCATGTGAGTTTGAGCTGTTAGAAGGTGAGGATTGAGGTGTATTGGATTGTGTTGTATGAGAGGGTGATGTAGATGTTGTAGGTGATGGAGAAGAATCAGTTTGCGTAGGTATGATGGGTGGTGGTTCATTTGAAGTGGGTGGAAAAGTGGTGTGTGGTAATGGTGCAGGGGAGCATGCAGTAGGGCTTTGGTNCTTTTGATGAAATGGTTACCAAGTTCTTAGCAAAATACTTTCCACCATCCATGGTAACTAAGTTGAGAAATGATATTAGCAACTTCAGACAGCTTCCTGATGAGTCCTTATTTGAGGCATGGGAACGCTATAAGCTTGCAATTGATCGATGTCCCAATCATAACATGCTTCTAGTCACCATCATAGATACTTTCTACAATGGTTTGACTCTCCGTCATCGTGACACGATCAATGCTGCTGCTGGAGGGACCTTTATGAAAAGGACCCCCGAGGAGTGCTATGATTTTATTGAGAACATAACTGCCCACCACAATTTCTGGGATTCCTCAGCTGAGAGGAATGATTCATGTAAATCTGTCAATCCTGCCTCCTCTGAAATCGCCGCTCTCACTAAAAAGATGGATGACTTGTCCACTGCTGTGTTGAGAATGCATCAATCTAATCAGAACATCAATAATCAAGTCAGAGCTGTCAGTCACAGTTGTGAAACATGTGGTGGTCCACATCCTTATACTGAGTGCCCAGCCACCGGTGGCTTCACTCACGAGAACGTATATGCTGCTCAAGGTTCCTACAATGCGGGGGGTAACTCTTACCAACCACAGGGGGACCGTAATCTCTTAAGCTATCGTTCCAATAATTTCCTCGGACCACCCGGATTTAGTCAGCCTCAAAACCAAAATGCTCAAAACCGGAACCAAAATTTTCATCAAAACCAAAATCGAATGAACCAAGGTTTTAACAACCAAGGGAATTTCAATTCCGGTCATAACCAGGGCTTTCAAAACCAACGAAATTTTCAAAGAAATCAAGGTCATGGTAATCAGGGTAAGAATTTTCATAATCAGGGTAATTTTCATCAGGGAAACAATTTTCAGGGTAATAACCAACATCATGGGAATTTTCAAAACAATCGGCCTCAAAATGTTCCTAACAATCATACTCAAGCCATTGTTCCTACTGGACCTTCATCTGATGAGTTGCTTAAGCAATTCATGAAGTCCCAAGAAGAAATGAACAAGTTGTTGGTCAATCAGATCTCCGAACTCAAGAAGTCTTTAAATGATCGACCCTCGGGCTCAGGAACACTTCCGAGCAACACGATCGCTAACCCGAGGGGCGATGTTAAGGCGACCACCACCCGCAGTGGAGTTTCATACAAAGGACCCACGGCTCCTGCTACCTCTTCTTCTCTTCCTCCACAGGTAGCGGAACGTGAACCTGAGGTTACTACGGACACGGTACTTCCTACTAATAACGGAGATACCGATGACGTCCACCCTCAAGTTGTCCCGGTCCCGAAACCCAAATCCAAACCTGGAGTTGTTTTTGAACTTCCAGTTGATCCCGTTGAGAAACAAAATCCCAAACCCTCGATTCCTTATCCATCACGTTTACAAGATCAAAAGCTCCGCGAAAAAGCTAGTCACCAACTGGACAAATTTTTCCAAATCTTTAAAGAATTACATTTTGACATAAGCTTCGCGGATGCTCTTCTTCTGATGCCCAAGTTTGCATCAACGATCAAAAATCTGTTAAACAATGATCGAAGGCAGAATGAGCGGTGAAGCTTTTGACCACTAGGATCGTTGTCCCAACGAGGGTTGAATATGGATCTCGTCACTCAAGACCGTGAGCTATGTGTAGTGAATAAGGTTTAAAAGAAGATTTAGGTTTTGTTTATACCACAACGACAAATCAAAGTAAAGGAAAGCGGTAAAAAGACATGAAATAAGAAAACAAGTAAAGAAGCATGTAATAAAGCGACTAAAGAAAGCGGTAAATTAAAGCGATAAGTAATGAAAACGGTAAATGAATATTAAAAGACAATGTGTTTGCAAAGCGACGCGAGTAAGTTCATTAAGCTTGAGGTAAAAGTTTGCAACGAGTTATTCTCCTTTCTCGAGATTAGTTGTTAATTAATCTTTTGAAGAGATATTAACTCAGGATGAGTGAATTAATCGTTCAAAGGTTTCGTCTTCGAATAATTAACTCACACGTCTAAGTAATCTTTCGATTACTTATCACAAACGTTTAACACTCTCACTAAACTCACAAACTCGAATCACTAAGCAAACACGTTTAAAAACTACTCGTAACTCATATTAAAAACGTAAAGCGATAATCAAAATGAACGACTTGTAAAACATTAAAAGTAATAAAAGTTTAAAACTAAAATTGAAAAGACTTAAGACTTTAAATAAGTAAACGACACTAAAAAGATTTTAAGAAAATTCGACAGCATAACATTTAGATTTAAGAAAATAAAAACCTCACTCGAAGAACGATGAGGGAAAATAAAAGTCTTACTCGACTTGAAATAAAAATGAAACAAGAAAAGAACTTACACTAAAAACCAATACTCGCTATCAAAAGAAATGAAACTCGCTACATAAAAAAAATGAACAATACTCGCTAGACTAAAGGATCAAACTCGCTA
>LBNU01016978.1:21540-33292 GCA_014162995.1 Artemisia annua | reverse complement strand
GGGAATTTTTGGAGTAAGTCCTTGAATCGAGTCCATGCCTCGTAAAGGGTTTCGCCTTGGCGTTGTTGGAACGCCAAGATATCATTCCTTAGCTTGGTAGTTCTCCCCGGTGGGAAAAATTGCGCAAGGAAACGAGTTGTGAGATCATCCCAAGAGGTGATGGATCCTGCGAGAAGTCGCTCAAGCCATTGACTAGCTTGGTCCCGCAGAGAGAATTGGAAGAGACGCAATCGAGTCGTCTCTCGAGTGGCAACATCAAGGTCTATAGAGTCTACAATTTTGAGGAAATCCTTGAGATGTTGATTTGGATCTTCGGAACGAAGTCCATGGAATGCGCATCCGCTTTGCACCAACCGGATGGTGTCGGATCGGAAGGGAGTGACATTGGCTCCTTGAGTGAGCTCAATGGTGTTGCGATAGCCATGGTGGCTAGGTCGGGAATACTCTCCTAAGGTACGGGCTCTAGGAGGTTGGTTTGGTTGTGGTTGGTGGTTTGGTTGAGGTGGTTGTTGGGATCAAGGAGGTTACCACCTTCCATGATGGCGGATGGTAATGGTTACGAACAAAAACACGAAGAAAATAGATAGACTAAAGAAATCCTAGAAAAATAAAATAAAAATCTCACTAGAAAGGAATCTAGTGAGTAGACCTAATAAAATAAAAATTCTACCTAAACAATAACTATTCCCCGGCAGCGGCGCCAAAAACTTGATGACGTGGGATTGCGACCACGCAACAGGTTTTACCTCTCAAGGGATCTTGAGAAGCTTGCAATCCCACCAGGCAGTGTACCTGGTCGGTGTAGTATAGTGTAGTGGTAAGTACGGGGGATTGATCGTTCTCTCACAGGGAATAGTGTTCGTTAGGTTAGAAAAACTACTCTAAAAGGTCTAAGGGTGAAGGAAGATTATTTTTGTATTTTTATATTTTTTTGAAAGCAAGTAAAATCTCGGGTTTTGGAGGAGTGGGCGGAATTAGTTGCTAGTCAACTAACCCAAAAACTACAATTGCAATTAAAAATAAAATAACTAAACTATTGTGGTTGTGAAAACTTATATGGAGACAAATGTGTTTACTTAGATTTCCTTACTCCCTAACTATCTTTTACCGGTTAATTGGTGTATGTATTACTTGCGTGGATGACGGGTGTATTCCTTAACAATTCATGGGGTGGCGTACATATCTCCCCAATTCTATGAGCTCTTATCTCCTCCTACAACGATGCGTAAAGCACCCAATCATAGGGATTGTAAACAGTGGCTCATGCGTTAAATACTACCTTAATAACCTAGTACGCATTAGTTACATGTTTCTTAAGACGTTCAAGCATGTTACCATATAGGAGTTTAGCCAGTTTTCTTAAGCCTAACATTGATGAAACATTCATCCAAGACAAGTAATAACACACCAATCAACCAATAATTAATAGTTAGGTTTCATTAGATCTAAGCAAACACAAGAAAAATCTAGCCTACCATGTTAATTGAAAGACAAGCATAAGATGTAATTAACCAACACATAGACATATTGATTAATTTAAATGAGGACTTATCTTTAATTGAACATGAAGGATTCAAGGGTAAAAAACCCTTGAAAATAAAGCCAAATTCGTCTTTAGGGTTTTTCCCAAACTTGCACCAAAAGTTCCACACTAATGAATGAAAAATAGAAAAGTATATATAAATTTTACATTCTGACGGCGTCAGGTTATGGGTTCTGACGCCGTCAGCTCGCCGTCATTAGGGTTCTCGGATGGCCTAGATCTACTTCTGACGCCGTCACTTGTGTATGTGCTCTGGGCCGTCACTCTTTAGCATTACACCTGACGGCCTACTTTCTCTAACACCTGACGCCGTCAGGTGCAAGCATCTTGTTTTCTTCATAGGGCGTCTAGTGTAATCTGATTCTACTCCTTTGTCAACGTTGGCTGACGGCGTCACCTTGTGACTCTGACGCCGTCAGGAAGGTTTTCCAGCTTCTTTTGAGACTTTGTCGTTTTCTTCACTTTTATGCTCCAAAAACGTCCAAATTAGTATGTTTTCCAGAATTCTTCTCAAAAGTACCTAAAATGACAAAAGGAACGATTTAGGGCAATATTTGATCACATTTACTCGAATTAGGGCTTAAATGACCCCTTAAAACGGGTACACTTTTCGTCTCATGAGTTGTGTTTGAAGATTTTTGGCGGGAATTCTGTTATGGTGGTGAAAAATAGTTATTTGTTATCGGAATGAGCTCATCACCACAGTTTGTGGTGGTGATGGCTCTGATACCATTTAGTTAATTGAATAGTGAGTTGAGAGAGATGAAATGGAAATATTATTGCATTAAACTGAATTGAGTACATAATGTGGTATTTATACAGGAAGGACTAGTCTAACTAACTGCTACACTAAGAACTACTTTACATTCTGTTACAATTGAGTAAACTATTATAGAGTAAATACAGGTCTTGTTTGGTGAAGTGCTTTGCACTGAGATACTAGCAGCTGTAGCTTGTTGATCATTAGCTTGAAGTCTTGAACTGAAGCTTTTCCATGAGGCAAACCTGCAGGACTGTTTGGCTCATTAATATGTTTTAATTTATTAGAAAAACAGATGAAATTCTTAGCTTCTAATCGCTACATTAATAACAGATGTAATGCGCTAATATGTGTTTTATTGACTTGTTAAAAAAAGGGACACACATGGGACATTCAAAGGTAATTTAGTTTGACTTGAGTAGTCAAACCAAAGAAAGTGAAATTGAAAAAATATCGACAAGAAAAGAAACATGTTAATGAAGCAAACTTTCCCTATATTCAAAAGATGCAACTCTTTCTGCAAGTTTAAGTTGTTATTCCGCTTGTTCAGGCGGTTTAATCATGAGACAGTTGTCCACTTTTAGTGATTTTAAAGCTGATAGTGTTCATTTCATATGTTCCAACTCTTAGAATTTAAGACTGATGACTATGTGCTTACAAAAACAAATAAAATACAAGACCACCCTGAGATAAAGAAGATGCAGGATGGATTGTGGAAGAGTTTCTGGGCTCAGTTTACAAATTCAGAGTAGACATTTATAACTGTTGTGATTGCAACTGCAAATTTTAGTGAAGTGCGTTAGCTCACTTGGTGACCTTTTGACAGTGAATCATTTTCATTATTTTGCTTTTGTTAACTCCAGTTTCTCAATGATTCATGCTTGAAAGAACTTGTGCGTGTAACATGTACTCATCATTTGTGTCTTGTGGCTATTACAGTTGATGTTCCGGAGGAGATCAGCAAATTAGTAAATATGTTGAGGCTGGTATAAACTGAACATCTGCATCATTATACCTGTTGAACATATCATAGCTAAGTTTTCTAAATCTTGTTGATGATTTGGGATTTGCGAAAAGCAAGTGACTGCTATAAACTTTCTGATGTTTAAGATATTAGCATATCTGACATGGCGGTACCTGATTTCATATATTGGCAAATAACATAATTGGGCGTCTCCCTATGAATATTGGAAAACTCAAGTCTTTGAAGTTATCATGCTTAACAGGAATCAACTTACCACGTTGCCAGATGAAGGTATATGAGCACATAACACATGGGCAATTTCATATATATCCTTGCAAATTTCAAAAATTTCATATATATCCTTTTGATGCATTAAATGCATTGTACTTTATGCATCAAAAACTAGTAAAAAGGATATACATAAAAATTTTAAAATTTGTAAGGATATACATGAAATTATGCCAATTTTTTTTTTATGTGTTTTGCTGATTTGTATTATATTTGCTATGTTTGACGAGAATTTGAACTAGATATATTTGTTAGAAGATTTTATTGCATTCCTGCTTCTCAATTTAGTTTTACTAGAAACTTAATAAAGGAAAGAAAGTTGATAGTTTTTTGAGTTTTAAATAATGTTAGATCATTATTTGATCTTTTATTGTGCTTGATTCTTGTTTCATCGTTTTGGAGGTTGTGTTTAGTTTTTTTTTGCTAGGTTGATGAAAGTCGCAAACTATGATGCACCGAAACGCCTGTTGGCACACGTGCCCGTTTGGGAACGGCATGGGAACGGAAACGCGAACGAAACGTCTCCGAAACGTTCCTCAGACGTATCCCTAGCCGTTTCTGGATTACATGCCGTATCCTTACACGTTTCTGGATGTCCACCACGTTTCCAAGCAGTTTCTAATGGGTTTAATGGGCTTTTTTTATTCTCATCATCTCCTATCGATTATAAAAGAAATGGCTGAAGAATCTGCTGCCGGAAATTGTTGCAGGACAGGAGATTGTTTAAGAAGATGAAGAGGTTTGTTTAAGAAGATGAAGATTTCTTTTGTTTATGGCGACATTTTACCTTGTGGTTCGGATTGTACCACGTGGGTTTAGGATAGAGTAAAATACCTATTTTGTAGTATTTCTTTTTCTTTTTTCCATAATATCCTTTTCTATTTCTTTTCAACAGTGGGATATTTTATTAATTTATTATCCTGTTTTGCATAACAAGTTTATTACAATTAAATTGTTGCCAATTTTTTTCCAGCTTTTCTACGTGGCGAGTTATGTTTAAAAATGTTACATTTATAAACTAATAATAAAGAAGTACTTTTAGTGAATATATTTTTAATTTTTTATGTGGCGAGTTACACGTTAATATATTTTTAATTTTTTTATATCTTTTATTGTCGTATCTATGCCGTTCCCGTATCTTGAAATTTTGATTTTTGCCGTTTCCCGTTCCCGTATCGTTCCCGTATCCCTTTGCCGTTCCCGTTTCGGTGCTACATAGGTCGCAAATGTCTGAATTTATGCATAAATTTCCCACTTATAGATTTTTGCTAATTGTGATTGAACGAATTTGTTACCCGCTTTTTGTGGCGGATTTATGGACATTCGAAATATAATTAAGCATTTCGAAAAGGAATATATTAAGCATTTCAAAGTCCGAAATTATATATCTTTTTAGTAATAATATACAATTTCAGATATCCGAAATTATATATATATTTTTAAGATGCTTAAAATTTCGGAAATGATAAAAAAATTACAGTTAGAATTTTTTTGAATGGCAACATTTTCACACTCCTAAACCACTATTACTTAGAATAATGTTATAATATTTTATTGGATTCTGGATGCGATGTGCAAAGATCGGTATAAACACACTTGTAATAGTTAAACCTCTGGATCCGAATATGCATATGCAAGAACTTTGTATCCTTACAATATTCTATCATGAGACCACTTTGATATCTTCTGCAAAGACAAGGTGAAACACACTCATAAATATGGAACATTATAATTAGAAACACGATCCACAGGGAATGTGGCACGTTTTTTTTATCCTAAACTGTTACAAGTTCAAACATTATCAATGGGTCATCACATCATCATACATCTCTATTTTTCTTCCGTTCAATGGTTGAGCAGGTCTTGCATTCCTCTTGCATCCGAAAATCAGTGGTGCTTTTAACTCTTTTACTTGTTCTCGCGAAATTGACCTCACCTATGATTTTCAATTAACCCGAACATTAGAGCTGTTAGAAAATTTTATAAAACAAGGGAAATTAAGTTGTATTGGTGATATTCAAGACGTTTTGGCTCTCATACCTTGCCAAGAATGTTCCAAATAACTCCTTCGGTGCATGGAGGTGTGGAAAAAGATCCAACATATCGGTAATACTTGCGTGAGTGTTTCCTAATTTGCTTTGTGGTGATGGTTCCAATAGTAACTTGAGCTTGTTTGTTAGATGAGCTATGAACCGCATTCAATTGTTCCAATTTGGATTGTATCTGTTATGCGCAACAAATTTCTGATCAATTGCTTTTCATTATTGCCATCTTTCTTGCGACATAGAATATATAGTTAAAAAAGAGTTTAAACTGGCTTTTCAAATAAGAAACATAGATTTCACTTATATAATAACAACAGAATTGTTTTAAACTTAAAAGTGTATAAAAGTACGATTTTTTCATGAGAAAAATGTCACCCGGAAAAGTAAGGATTTCAATATTAGACAGTATAACTAATTAAAAGGTACGAGCATGCTATAGAGAAGTTTGGCTCACTAAGTATACCTTGGATAGAAGAGGGTCCGGATGACCATAGCGATAAAGAACCGCTATAACAGATATTTCACCATCAACAGCCTTGTGAACCAAATGAAGCTCAGCATCAAGCCTATAGGAATAATAACCTTGTGTTTCATTTACAGGCTGACTTTTAAATGTCAAAAAATATACGTATTTAAGAAGATACTAAAGACATACCGTTTGCCATCTATTTGATGCTCAGAAGGGGAATGCCAATGCATTTGTACTAGACTGTAGTTTTTACCATTCAATCTAAAGGCTCCTGCATTTCCATCATAATTCATCTGCACCAATATTCTCCTTTTATTGACCATGATCATAGTCAAAACTAGAGATTATAAAAGTTAACTTTTTACGAAAGGGTACGAACCGCGACATTGAAGAGATTGTCAACAAGAGTAGCATTAACAACAACATTATATTCGATGTCTAATGGCTCCAAATGTCGACCAGTAACACATTTTGACTTGACAATGTTGACCGGTGACTGAAGCTTCCCTTTGGAGCATGCCGAGAATGTTGAGTTTAGACTCCCCCATTTGTTTGGGCCAGTTTGGCCTACGTATGTGAATTGTGGTCCTCCCCCATTCACTGTTATTCCAACGTTAAATGCAAAAAAAAAAAAAAAAAAAAAAAAAAAAAAAAAAAAAAAAAAAAAAAAAAAAAAAAAAAAAAAAAAAAAAAAAAAAAAAAAAAAAAAAAAATCTCAAAAGCATGCTTGTAAGTATCATCAACACAAATTACTGTAGCAAATTTTGATGAACTTTTTTTCATAGTATTCTTGACATTTAGTTCAAACTTTATGGTTTCTATATGCATAATTGCAAAAAGTATTTATAAGGTTTCGTTGCTAACTTGCTAGAAGATCCATATGTTCGATATCAGGACAAACATAGCACAAGCTTACAACTAGAATACTGCCATTTGTAGAACAAAATAAATATCAAGTATAAAGACTTATTTTCTAACACTCATAAAATTCAATTAACAATATGGTAACCATGCAAAGCGTCCGCAGTGAAAAGTTTTTTTTTTTGCCTAAAGTGCTTTAGACGGTGAAGGAAGAGGTGGTCCTGTAAGGTAGGTCTGCAGTGAAGTTTGTGTGAATTCTACGATTAAGTTAGGTTGAAGGTATAAATGTATCATAAAGAAGCATAGGATATAGATTTAGAACTTAGGTTTATATCTTGTTCCATACATTTCCTAAGAGCATTGTCATGGTTTTAGGCATCCTACAGCATGACAGAACAACATTCGCAAATGAAAACAAATCAAATATGTGATTAATAATACTACTTTGTGGTAAAAGGTATACATACAAACATATATAGAGATGTAGGGATCATACCGAAACTAGCACATGTTGCGAGGAAGAAGATTGTTGATATGGAGAAGAAGGAAACAACTTGAGTAGCCATGGATGAATATAATGGAGATAGGTTCGTGCCTTGAATAGTGTTATAAAACATTCATATTATGATCACTTGCATATGGCATGGTTGATTGTTGTCTATATATAGATACAAGAAAGCTTTTGGAGGATTGCTAGATGCATCTAAAGCATGTGGTGACTATGACCATTTCAAAAAATTCTTAATCACAGGACATGTATTATGTATCATTTAAAAATATTTGTTATGACATACTATTGTTTTGTGTAGGAAAACTACTAGTACATCTTATGCCAAATTGTATGTAAGTTTATTTTTCGTTGTTTTGTTTATATTTCAATCTCTTTTTGTTACACATGTGTCAGTTAAAATGTTTTTAGTAATATTATTAGAAGGCTATATACTCGTATATCATTACTCTATTTTTTTATGTATTAATGATTAAAGGTGATATCCAAAAAAACCTTGGCCATTCAACATGGGTCTTTGAGTTTATTAAAGCCTAACCAATAATATTTGTAGTTCTGAACCTGTGAAGGCCCCTACCCACAATGTCTATTCAGAATTCCAAAAAAACACCGTGCAGAATTTGACTAATCATATTCCTTTAAAAGGCTACAGGTTCAGGGAAGTAACCACTTGGGAGCCGGGTGTGGCCCGTGGTCACAAAATGTATATTTTTTCGAAAACTGTACTTTTTTTGGTACGTGTAACACCCGAAAATACTTTTGTGTTACTTCTGTTTAGCTTAAAATTATTTATAGTGTAATTTTTATTACTTATGATAAAGAGTATTTTAGATGCATGACCCTCCCACAAAAAAATTGTGCAATGTTGAATTTGATTGTATGTGATGTATTTATCTTTTGCATTGAATTAAAAGATCTTCAATTGCCCTTTCATTCTCTTTGACTTTTGGGTTATGACGAAAGTAACCTTAAAAAGTATGTTTAAGATTAAAGAACTATGCACAAGACAATGGTGAATCAAAATGGTTGAAAGTGGTTATTATGTGTGAATGTTTGTTGTTAATACAAATGAATAATGTAACACAACTTTTAAAATTATAAACACAGCTTTTGGAACTATATTTATCAAGAAAATTTAAACATTTTTATGCTATATTGACCTGGCATTTAGACCTAAACGGGCCTAAATGAGTTTGTATGAAAACAGTGATATCTTGTACGTTGATTTTAGACTAACAAACTCGTTGGACCCAACATATTTAAAAATTGTTGAAGAACCATATTGGGTCAAACGAATTTGTTAGACTAACATCAACGTACAAGTTATCACTTTTCTGTATAAATTCATCTAAACCCGTTTGGGTCTAGATCGCCAATACAAAATGGAGTGATGCTCTACCCACATAGAATGGTGCAACACAAAGCACTATATATGCTTGTAGAAAGTGTAGTAACAAGCAAAACACATATGAGTTATTAAGATTTAATAACTTATTGCTACACTTACGTTACCCTATTGTAAATACACTGAATAATTCACGGTTGATTTGACCGAGCCCAAACTAAGCTAAAACCCATCTTTTTTCGTCCTAAACAAGACAAACCCATCTTTTGGCTTCAATCTCTTAATAGAAATAAGTCACCATATCTATTGAAACAACTATGAAATTAAATTCCACAAAAGTTACTCCCTCCATCCTGTTAGTGAATAATTAGGCCCAAGCCCAGTTTGTGGGTTTTGGGAATTAGGGTTTTACCATTATAAATAATGGTCATTAATAAAGTATTGCCTACGGGTTTCAATCATTCTACATGGTATCAGGCCTAATCGGTCCTCCCTCAAAACCCTAAACAAAACCGATTCCGCTGCTGCCTCCGGCCGCCGGTTCAATGCCGGAGGTTCGGAGGGCTCTCTTTAAATCTNTCCATCCTCCCATAATGAATGTTCACGTTGCTATTTTGAGATGTTCTAAGATAAGTGTCCACTTTGCATTTTAACCAATAAGACGAAGTTTTAGTAGGAAGTTGATATTTGATTGGTGGAGAGTATAGTCAGTTTTCCTAAAACTTTGTGTGTATTAGAATTTGACACTACTTATTATGAGGCGGAGAGGATCATGGACGGGCATAATATTATTTACCACCAATCATTTCTTAAACTGACTCTTCTGTACATTAAACATCCTACGCTAAAATTCTAAACCATTACTCAGATGACATAATCCCACCACTGCAACCGCCTATCCCACAAAATTAATATAATAACAGAAGTCCACCACCTCCACCATATGAACATCCCCACATACACACTATAGTGACTTAGTGATCACAATCATTCATAAAGGTGTGGTATCTAGGTACATTATTTAACTTATTTCTTAGTCCTTTTGTGGTCTTCTGATTATGTTGGAATAAAGTTATGTTAGTGGTAGGCCAATATGATCAAGGGTTGGCAATGTTTATGGTATCTAATTCCATGTTTGACTTCATATGGATACCAAACAACCAAATTAGTAAATAAGACTAAACACACACTTTAACTTCATGTCTTGGTATATATCATCTTAAGAAAAATGTCTATTATTTGGATATATATAGATGCATGCTTACATGTTATGATTCTGGTTTTCTACGTTGGAGTTTTGTGTTAGGCACTATGGATATGTTGGGTGTGCAAACCCAAATAATTTGAAAGTTTGACATATAAGTTTGATATACTACTCATTTTATCACTAATTGGTTTTAGAATAAAACCTCAGTTGAGCTCAGGGGCGGAGCTATTAAGGGACCGGGAAGGGTCCCGGCCCCCTAGGCCTAAACCCGTTAGTGTATTTTTTCGCGATTTCATGTGTTCTTCCAGAAAAAAATTGTTTCGGCCCTCCCATTTAATGTTCTTCTGAAACAAAAATTGTTTCAACCCTCCCAAGAAATTTTGTCTAGCTCCGCCACTGGTTGAGCTTATATGTTGGATTTGATGAAATGTTGGGCCACAGGGCTACGGTTGGGCCAGTGGTGATGTGGATGGTGTTCCCTGGGTTAGACTCCGGTTCGACAGTATTAGTGAATCCTGATAAACCTTGTACCGAAAGGAAGCAGGTAAAAGGCGGTGTGTTTCGATGGTAAAAGTTGAAGGTATAAAAAAGGTAGAATTGTGGCTATAGTTAAAGGGGAGGCCCATGGTGGTTTGGGTTTGCAAGGGAAATTGTTGAGTGTGCAAAGTGCAAACACAATCCCACATTGATAGAACTATAATCTCAAAATTAATATATAAGCTTGATGGACTACTATTTCTATCACTTGTTATTAATGGAACCCTAGTTGAGCTTATATGTTGGACTTACCGAGGAGCTCGGGCATAAGAATCTAACATGATACTCGTATAAAAGTATAAACCATAAAGCATTCGATTATCATTTTTGGTGGTATTAGGCTATTTGCTCCATCCCTTCATTCATATATTCTACATAAAGTGGTGGTCCAAAATTATTGGATAAATAACCAATTGAGTGCAACATAGATAGAAAATGAAATCCGTTAATTAATGGTCTCTGCATTCTTAGGATTCGTGGCTATATGATACATAGCTTGTAGCATAGCTAAACATGAAATAGTGGAACATGAGTACATGACAAGCAAATGCGCCTACAAGTATCTACTGAAGCATATACTATATACTTAGGATTCGCCCATCATGCTCAAATGCGCTTAGATATTATTCTGCTTATTTCTGCTACAAACCTATACAACTCTGAAGCATGTATTATATACTTGCACGCTACCGTCAGATGTCATTCTCCGATTAGCATATAGAAGTTAACAATGTATACTCTTATAAATGCAGACGGGTGTTAGAAGATTTTACCTACATGTCTATTATTTCTTAAAGTAATACATTAATATAAAGTATAAACAGTGTCAGTATCCAACAAAATCCAGTGATGCATCATCCAAGTGAATGGGATTGGCCAAAATGGTGCATGTTATGTGGATAGGCCTTTTGATAAATAAGACCCTACACTAAGGCACTAAAAGTCACTAACCATTTGGTCAACTTTGACATACAAAACTTTGGTGTCAACAATGTGAGGACAAGATAGAGAAAACATGCTGCTCCATGTGTAGTAGTGGCCCAGTTTCTATGTAAAAGTATTAATTTCATGTGCTGAGTTTGTATTATTATGGATTTAAGGCTCGTAACTGTGCTTTTTCAACAAACAACAATCAAATGGAAAATCATCCCTTTGAGGTCCAAATATGGGCCCAATTCTCAGAGAAACTTTATTAGTCTCTAAATGGATTTGAAATAAGGCCTGA